>CAAKHF010024120.1:27742-48124 GCA_901007745.1 Hippocampus kuda | reverse complement strand
TAGATTACATCTGAAAGTGATAATTTGGGGAAAATCATATTTTAAACCTGCAGTATCAAATTTGATACAGATGATTTAATGTAATATAAAGAATGAGTTACATAATGAAAGTGCATGTATCAAATATGATACAAATGACATTATAGTGTTAGAATTAATAATTCGTCAATGCAAAAACAAAACAAAAAAGTATCCATCCATTTTCGATACTACTCACTCTCGGCAAGGTTGTAAGTAAGCGGGACACTATCCCAGCTGACTTTTACAGAGAGATGGGATATTCTTTAAACTGTTCACTAGTAATTTTTTGACAAATGACCATTACAATCATTCATACTCCAATTCACACCTGGGCACAATTCTAATTATCGACTCACCTAATCCCCAAACTCAGAACTCTGAGGCAGAAATCCTAATCTAAAACACAAACTCTAATTCATCATCATCATCAATCATTCCCAACTTGGCTTCTCGCAGCTGAATTTCTGACATGGAACCAGTTTTGCCAGTGTTGTGAGACTCACCATCTCACATGCACGAGGAAGAAAGAAGGGAAGAACGAGAACAGAAGATGATCTTTCCGCCGAGGCTGCCCTCTGCCATCTCATTGCTACTTTGCCAGTCTCTGTTAACCAGGCCAAATTTATTACCAAACTTTCTGAAACAGGATTTTGGCGCCACAGTGGAGGATTAGGCCACTCCAGCTTCAGGATCAAATTGCAATAATTAGGTAGAACATGAAGCCAAAATATGTGGAACACACACACACACACACACACACACACACACACACACACACACACACACACACACATGTTCCATACGGTTTGCTGTCAATGTTTGACTTGTCCTCTCAACTATACGGGTGATGCAGTTCAATATATTAGCTATTTTATGATGATGGTCCACTGAATGTTTGCCTTGCGTTTATCTGATTTGTGTCCCCACGCGGAAGAATCTCCGAAGAAACTTTTCCCCGAGCCGTGTGGAGCATCTGTCATTTTAAACCATCTTTTGCTCCCGTGTTATCAACATGCAGTAACCCGAATTTGTCTGCGATTTGAAATGCAAAAACAAACAAACAAACAAAGTAGAGTCATAACAACAGTAAATGCTCGTATGAAAATGACTTCTCGTCCTGAAAACAAAGCAGTAGGTACAGCAATAAATGAACAATGTACAATATTTTCGGGCAAAACTAGTTTCTGTTGCTGTGTTGAAACGTGTCGCCCCTTCTTTATCATCTCTGTCCTGCAACAGTGTTTATTTATTTTTCTCTGTTACTATTTAGCTTGTGGACATGTAAGGCCACTGAAATATGAAAAGAAGTCGGCATGTATTTTGTATACAAAAATAATTGCACTGTGAAAACTACAGTACAACATTGCGTTTGTGGTTTTTAGTTCAGTTTCCGACTCAGTTCTCGTTTGAATGCATTGACGACGATGTTCCGAAAGTCGCATCGATTTGGATTTATAATGTCGGGCTCGACATTGATAAAAAAAATATCTTCTTCTGAAGCGTTGAACCAAGCATTGAAGATGATGGTCCTGTTTATTTAGAATCTTTGAAGGGTGCAAAAGTTTTTGCGAAAAATCCCACTTTTAAGTGGCACTCCGATGCAAATAAATCTTCTTTCCTGGCCTCCAAATTGCTGATACAAGCTGTCGCCCGAAGTCTTGACACCCTGCCTTTCATTTCGGCTGAAAATACTGTGGACACTCACAACTCGTGCAAGGTTGACCTTCAGTTTAATTAACTTTGCCCATAAAATGATGGAAGTGGAATGAATTTGCTTCAGAGGCCCGCATAAAACTTGAATGCACGTGACTGTTGGAAAATCTGGAATTTTAGTTCAGCTTCTGAAAAAAATCTCTCCAAATTCTATGCTTTAAATCTAGGATTGCTCATAAAATTCTTGTTTATCTTTTCGCGCATATTTGTCTATATCTGCCCCCTGCCCCAAAACAACATTCCAAGAAAATTTAGCTTTTTCTTCGACTTTAGTATTGAACACTTCTTTGAGATTTCCGATTGAATTGATAAAAGTTGTTTTCAGATTTCCCAGCGATGATGTCATGGAAATCGGCGTTAAATTCAAAATTTGCTTGTGAAAGCAATATGATGTCTTTCCTACATACACCAACTCCAGTACTTCTCTCCATATTTTTAATATTCCCTTCTACCTCCCCTTTCCTGTTTTGGACCATTCCTCTAAGCTGTGGGTCAACAGTTAAGCGGTGGAATGAATGTAGGCGAGTAGATTGGGTTTATAACTGGGAGGTGGCAAAATTGGTCGGCAGAGATAAGGTTGATCACATCAGAAAAAAGAACCCAACAGTTTCCCTCCCTGGGAAAGTATTTTCCCAATGTTTGTGCAGACGAGTGCTTCCAAAAAGGAAGCATGGGGCAGTAAGACTGCATTTAAATGAGCCACACTATATATTATAGATAAAAGGAAGTTGTGTGAGGTTCTTTTCCTTCACCGCTCGCCTTACTGTACCTCAGGCTGCTTCCTCTTTCTCGCTCTGTCACCCGTGTGGTATAAAAGAGAGATGCTCTACGGGAGGCAGGAAGACAAGGGTCGCATCCTCGTGCTGAGTGAAGAAGTAGTACCGAAAGGCTGAAAAAGGGAAAATAACAAAAGACATTGAAGTGATGCAAAGTGGCAAGAAAAGAAAGAAAGAAAGTCCTACAAAAGAGAATCATTGCCTGAAATGTGAGCCGACGACAGTCTTTTTCTTTGGATATTTGTGAATTGTAGTTGCACTGCAGTTGCTGTCAAAAGGGAGTGATGGAAAAAGCCTCGTGATAATTAATAGTTGTGCCACTAGAATCCAAACATTTACCGCCACCAACAAGTCGGTGTGCGGTTTTCGGAGTCTGCCCAAGCGTTTCAAAAGTGGCATCTTCCCAACTGACACGACTTGAAGAACACCCCATCGTCTCCTCGCTCATGTTCAGTTCTGCATGTCTGAGTGGTTTGTGTTCGTCAGTGGCGAGACTGATTCAAACAACTAATTTGGCCTTTTTGACTAATGTCTCATTGATAGGTCAACTGATATAAATTGTTTCTCGGATGGCTTTGGCTTTACAGACGATTTTAAAGATAACATTGACTGTTTTTTCCCTTTTTTTAAAATTCAAATGAGCCTGTGCCACCACCCACGTTTTTTTTTTTTTTTTTTTTTTTACAGTCGGAAATTGGATGTGAACCTCTCAAAAAGTCAATCATTCCACACAGGTACATACTTGGACAACAGCTTTTAAGTGGGCGAAATTAATACAACCTACTTACCCTCCTCCTTCTGTTACTGATCCATCGCTGCACACCCACTGATTTCCCTTTAGCACCTGGCCGAGCATTTTGATTTTCATTTACACGAACGCGCAGCAGCAGCATTCACATCCTACGATGGAGAAGTGATGCAAAACAAAGCTTAGCTCAGTTTCAATGAAAAGAACAATTAACGACTTACGAGTATCTCTCGTCATTTAGCCAGCGATGATCACATCATCATTTTAATCTATGACGTGTCTTCAACTCTTAATCCATAGGAATGAAAGAGAAGCTGTCCTGTGCCATCTGTTTAATCTGTTAGGACATGCCTCCCTCTCCCCAAATTCTAGTGGTCAGGAGATTTCGCCTCCTCGAGGAGTCTGTGCGGCTTATTGAATGCTTGTCATGTTCGTGTTTGCATCGTGGATGCCGTTTAAATGCGGCGGAGTCTGCTGCCTGTCTTTTGTCAGCTTGTTGTTTTGTGTGATGGCGTTCACCCCCGTTCACCCCTCTGGCTGCTTGCCTGCCTGCATGTTGTGCACAACTACAGATTACAGAAAGTGTACTTAGGAAGTGGAAGAACAGACTGCGTTTTACGTTCTCCGTTTCTTAACACCCATGCCTGATGTATCAGCATCATTTGAGGCATATACGGTACTGTAAGCGTGATTCATTTTCATCCTTGTCGGGAAATGAGCGCTCAGAATCATTTTGGTAACTCAAGGCACACCACAGGCAGGCGGTTCGAAACGAGCAAAGTTCAGCGTACGATTTAATGCGAAAAAAGGGAAGCGGTGTATTGTGTCAAGAGGAGTGCAGATTACATTGGAGTTGGCATTCGTATGCTGCACTTTTCATAATGACAACTGTTATTCGTGCTCTCAGTGAAGATCAAGTTGAGTGCATGAAACCTCTTTTGAAGGGACTCGTGCAGCTCGGTTAGGACTCATTTGGATACGCTCCTCTCTGAGAACATGAACCACCTTTGCGACCTTGACACTTTTCTGACGGATTATCCACCACCGGTGTGCCTGGCGCAAATACTTTCCTATCAACAATGGCTGTACAATCGGACCTTGTGGACCACTTCCATAGTTTGGGTTTCAGTGTGTTGTCTGAAGGCACAAAAGTCACCAATGCATTTTTTTTTTAAACTTGAAATGAGCGCTGGCAGTGAACTGAACTCGCTGCTTAATAACATAACTCTGGCAATTAGTGAACAGTTCTTCGAAAAAGGTTTGGGGCTGTTGAATGCCACGCTATTTTACTGTTAAACATACATTAAACATAAAACACTTCACTTTGTGTATTTAAAACCAACATATAGCTTTTTATTTTGCTATTTTAATGGTAATGTGAATTTTTTTGCAGTACTATAACCCTTAAGGCAATGGAATAAACAAACCATGCAGCAACACATGTAGAATGATAATCGAACAATATTTAGCCATGCATTCTTCTGCAAACGGCCAATATTAGTGCCGTATTGATGAGCAAAGCTTTTCTTACTACAACACATATTACAAGAATTTTGTTGTTTTTTTTTTTTTGGAGGGGAGGGGGTGCTTGAGCGCATTAAAGGCATTTGCATTCTTTTGCATTCATTTCAATCGGAAAAGATGATTTCGGGTACAAGGGTTTTGAGTTATGAGTGTGGTCAAAGGCACCACTGTGTTGAATAAAATCAAATCAGAAATTTGGTTTTTATGGGAGAGAACAAAGTCTGGTCGACTCTTTTTGAGGAATGGATTTTGTTGGATGTGGACGCGTACACACAGGTGAGTGTGCAGAATGGCAATCAGGCGTCACGGCGGTAAATGGCAATGAAGGTGACCTGTTGTTCTGGGCCAGCTGACAGCAATGGGACCAAATCTTCCCTCTTCTATTTGGAATGATTATATCATTTAGATACAGATGGTCCATTTAACCCAGCAGCTGTCTTCATCAGACACACCAGACTGGGCCTTTTGCTTAATGGCTCCAGAGAAGCCATCGAGGGTCCAACTCAAATTACACAAGGCTTGTCGTCTATATGGTGGTCCGATATTGTCTCACACTTGCAAAAAAAAAAAAAAAAAAAAATTCACGTGTTAGCGCAGAGCACAGTAAATTTCGACATTCCCCCTTTTCGCTGTATTATATAAATACTTGCCGAAACTACAATGTTTGTCATTAACATTTTTCTGTGCAAGTTTCAACCCAACCTGCTCTTTTCTTAGCCCGCTGCGTGTCTATTTCTTTATCTTACAGAAAAAAAAAATCATCAACCACTTGGCATTTAGCCTTTTAAAAAATTAATTGAGCATTTTTTTCCCTTCTCCTGAGCAAAGCACTCAAGATGTTTTCCAAAGCATAATTGTGTGGTGAAGCAAGGAAGCAATGAAAGCTGCAACTCATCCACAATTCTTGTCCTTTTTGATTACATTTATGTATGACACATTTCTTCTTGCATTTCATTAGGAGTGTAGGTGGGGGGGGGGCAGTCTTATCACTACACCTACAGTTTTCGCCACACAGATTTTTTTTTTTCCCGCAATCATCTCTCATCTCTGTTGATAGGAGGAGACGAACATGAGCTACACGTGAACTGTGGTTTTGGGGCGGGCTTCTGCTGTAAAGTAGACAACCTCTGAAAATAGAAGCTCATTTTTTTTTCCCCTCCTCCTCTTCCTCCCACACAAATCGCCTGGCTCAGCGGGGCTCAGTCTCTCGGAGGTGCTCTGATCTTCCAGTCGCAAAACACCTGCTTTGTACCTTCAGATGAGGAAGAACAGGTCAGAAGGGTTGCTTGCAATGGTGGGAAGTAACAAAGTACAAATACTTTTACAAATGAAAGGGAAATACTTAAATGTACTTTAACATGATGTTCCCCCTACACAACCAACAACTTCTGGTCTTCAAAAATGCTTCATCTAATATGGAGGGAGAAAAAAAAAAGCATGTCAATCAGGGCTGCGAGCATAACAGTCGCATATGCGAGCAGTTTTTTAGTGAGGCTGAGTAAAGACTTCATCTACCGGTAGTCATAATTTTTCTAAACAATATTTCTTTGTTCCCTTGTAGCGTACACCACAAAAAGTTGTACCTTGGAGAACACAAATGGAACAAATGGAACAAAGCGCTTAAGATGAAAATCAAGTACAGTGGTACCTCTACTTACGAACGTCTCTTCATCCAAAATTTTCAAGTTACGAAACGTAGACTTACCACTGTACAGCATATGGAATACATGCTCTACTGTACATGTGTCTGTGTGATGAGATTGCCCCCCCCCCCCAAGCCACGCCACACGTCCAGCTTAATTACTTAATTAGAGCTCAGTGTGTCTACGGTCCGTACACCCAAATGACGGAGGGGGTGTCCATTGGTAAGACAACGGAGACGCCCGTCTATTCACTTGAAGGAAAGACGAGAATAAGGCTGGCTGGAAAAACCCCGTCAGGAACCGTAAACCCGTTAGCATGCTCTGGTTATTTGCGACAGTGCATGTGTTGAAGGTTTTATGGCAACAGGCCTGCTTGGGGGCGGGGGGTGTTGATATCAAAAACCCTTTGTCATTTTTTGACGTCCCCAAAGAATTGAGCTTGATCGGCTTTGGAAACATGAAAGACGCACAATGGAGCTTGAAGGGTTATTTGCGGCCACTGGTGATTGCGCCGCCAAATCCCCTCCGTTCATTTGTATGACTCGGCTCCCTCGAGTCTGTCCACATTCCATCTTCATTCAACAAGTGCCTGATCCCAGGCTGCTGCTTATTCAATCTCTGAAGCACCCACGGGATATAAAAGCCAAGAACTGTTGAAAATTGGTATCATTTATGTCCTTATTTTTTTCCTTTGGTGAACCATTTCATCTCAGAGTGTTTTGTATCGTGATGCCCCGAAAGAAACAATCAAGCAAATTTAGTGTCGTCATGTGACCTCTGTGTCTCATCACAATTCTCCCCAGAGTATGAATTTCTTTTCTTATGGATGTTCATAATTCAATGGTGACATTTTTAAAAAGTATACTTTCGCCACCATGGTTCTGTCTACTTGTGTGCACAGTACTCACTAAGATGAGTCTTTCAATAACATAGAAATAAAAATCAAACAGGGCGGCACAGTGGTCGACTGATTCGCTCGTTGGCCTCACAGTGCAGAGGTGCAGAGTTCGATTCCGAACCCGGCCTTCCTGTGTGGAGTTTGCATGTTCTCCCCGTGCCTGTGTGTGTTTTCTCCGGGTACTCTGGATTCTTCCCACATTCTAGAAACATGCATAGCAGGTTAATGGAACACTCGAAATTGTGAATTGAGCGTGAATTGATGTTTGTCTCTGTGCGCCGTGCATTTGGCTGGCAACCGGTTCAGGGTGTAACCCGCCGACAGCCGGAAGACAGCTTGGATAGGCTCCAGCACGTCCGCGACCCTTGTGAGGACAAGCTGTTTAGAAAATGGATGGATGGAATGATAAAAAATATTCTGTGATTAATTGAGATGTAATGAACATTTATTTCTGTGGAGGTCAACTCCAAATCTGGAGTAAGGATCACAGAAAAACTATTTTGTGTTAGTTTTCTGCCCTCTGCTGGTTGTTTTGCATTAGTACCACTTCATGTTTGTTTGACGATCCGACATTGAGCATTTTTGGGTGGTGGCACTGCCAGAACCGATACTGGCCCTATGTATTTATGACATAATATGATGAGTTTGAGTAGTTCATATTTACTGTCTTTATACTTTTCATTTCTCTGTAGTTTTTTTGCGCATATTATGTTTTGCAGTCTAAAATCTAACAGAATATTTAACATTTGACATTTTCGGGGTTTTATGTGTTGTTCAAGGCCATTCATTCTGGAAGGATTAAACCTTACATAAAATGCGCGCTGCGCTCTTAAAAGATCAATGATGTTGGATCAATTTAGGTGGATAAAATTCAACCTATCGAATATTTAAAAAAAAAAAAAGCAGCCAAGAACGTGTTGACTTAATTGCATTTATTCATTTAATTTGTACCGGCTCAGTCAGGCCAACTTCAGATGCCCTGACACAGTTAGGTAGTGGCGCAAATTCTCTATTAATGTAGAACACAAATTATTTATAAATGAATTTTTACACTCCCAAATACTGAACCCTCCAAATATCACCACCACCACCACCAGTCTTAAAGTTTAAAGATTATATTCCCAAAAAGCACATTTGATATTCTTGTACGGCCCGCTGGGTCTCTGGTTAGTACGTCTGCCCCCACGATACAGAGGTCGTGGGTTCAAATCCGGGCTCCGGCTTTCCTGTGTGTAGTTATCATGTTCTCCCCGTGCCTGCATGGGGTTTCTCCAGGTATTCTGGTTTCCTCCTTCACATCGTGAACATATGTCTCTGAGTGAAGTTTTATAGGTAAAAACTGCAAGTGATGATCACTGTTTACTAGCTTGTGTGCTTGTAGTTGTTTATATAGATGTGTTTATGTGTTTGTTCCTTGACATTATTATCACCCTGTTCTATTCTCTGTCCTTCATGAGATTTTAATGTTCATATTAGCTTCCTTCGATGACTCATCTGAGTTTATCAACCGTGCAGTCTTCGCCCTGAGGGTGGGCTGCATGCTACAAAGCGATCATAGTGGTTGTCAGCAGATGGCGCCGGTGAACTGTAGAACTGCTGCTGGAGTCATGCAGCAATCCACTCATCCGGCATACAGTACTGTTATTCTTCCGTCCCAACTATTATTCATTCACTAAGAATATTGTAATCTGGAAGAATTTTTCTCCTCTGCCTGTCATTCTATTTTGCTGGCATAGCTAGATGATCAAATACCCATTTGCTATTTCAGACAAACTAAATTACGATCGGATAATGTTCCCGTGCCACCTTTGATCTCTCATGACACATTAGTACGTCACAGAACCCTTGTTGGCAGTCATTACAGGAGACGTTAACTTCCCTCCGCACTGCTGTATCATCTTTAATATTGTGCAGGGAATTCATTTTACGACATGCCTGCAACAAGAATCTGCACTTAATGTCATCCAAGAGACTGTGTTGGCATTTTGGTAGGAGCTGTACCCCAAATTTTCGTTTGAAAATAATCAAATTTATCAGAGGACTGTCAATTGAGTGCAGTTTTTAAGTTGTCATAATGCTAATTTTCAACCAACAAGAGTGGTGCTTTGAGATAACATCTTAAATCTTTTCCCATTTAAAATAAATGGAAATGTCATTGCGGCTTCCCCTCCAAAAATCATCAAAACATGTCATGTCATGTCAACTATATTTTAATTAGTGAAACTGGCCCTCTATAATATTTTCCTCAATAAAACCTACAGCGATGACACGAAAAAATAAAATGAATTAAAAAGAAAAAAACTGTTTCTGTCTCATTGCATCAAATGCTGCCCCTTCGGGTATGCCAGCTTTGGCCACATAGTGGCAGTATCAGGCGGAAAAACGCAGAAACTGTTCATTGAGGCATGATGAATCCCATTTGAGTTAGGCAGGACAAGAACGGCTACAATGTGATGCATGCAGTCCTGCCTGGATGGATGCAATCATATTGAAGTGGAACATGTCCTGACTCGAACTCAATTGGGACTCCTCACGCCACAAATCCTCTCTCACCTCATCAGTATGGCACTAATATTAGTATCGAGTGCAAAGAACATATGTATTAGCCATGTTCGATACCAGAACGAGTACTCAACTCCCGAGTATTGACCAATACCAAGTAACCCACCCCCTCCAGCCCACCCTGACAGCACTGGGTAGCTCCTTCAGCCAGAGACTGTTACACCCGCGCTGCAAGAAGGAGAGATACCGCCGGTCGTTCCTACCGACTGCTGTCAGGCTGCTGAATAAACATGCGTGAAAACCTGTAACCATTGTAAATAGCACAGCCACCTGATGTATGCATAAGATGCATATAGGCAACTTATATTTATACTGTGTACAGTTCTTTTTCTGAAACATTTATTTATTTTGTGCATGCAACACTTTGTTTTTTTCTTCTCTACCTCCCCCCCCCCCCCCAATTTTGCTGCTGTAGACTGCAAATTTCCCCAGTGTGGGACAAATAAAGCTTATCTTAACAGATACCACCAGTAATTTATGTGCATAAAATTTCCAATAAACTAATGTCAAATCATTTTAAAGACAGAACTTTAATTTACTGTATTCCTAAAAAAAAAAAAGTCTGAACAGTGAATGCATACTTTGCCAAAACTACCACAATGACACATTTCAAGCTCAGCAAAATGATAAAGTGACACAGTAGCAGAAGCAATGCCCAAAGACATGACAAGGCCCACCGAGTAGATCCATCCATTTTCCGATATGCTTATCCTCACAAGGGTCGCCAGTAGGCGGGGGACACCCTGAACCGGTTGCCAGCCAATCGCAGGGCTCACAGACGAACAACCATCCAAGCTCACACTCACACCTAGGGACAATTTGGAGTGTTTAATCAGCCTGCCATGCATATTTTTGGAATGTGGGAGGAAACCGGAGTACCTGGAGAAAACCCACGCAGGCCCAGGGAGATCATGTAAACTCCACACAGGGAGGCCAGAGCTGGAATTGAACCCAGTACCTCTGCACTGTGATGTCGGCATGCTAACCACTGGCCCACTGGGCCTCTCCCACCGAGTAGATACCATTGTTAAATGCATATCGCATCTATGAGGCGTACATAGACACAAATAACACTATCCAGTATAAGGCAGCTTCAAGGGACTATGTCAAATGTGAAAGATGGAGTTGATAAGGAGACGAGTGTATCATGCACTCACTGAACTTGTTTGATTCACGGCTACATTGCACATCCCTGAAGACAAGTGTTTCCACCTGTGTCTCTGCTCTTCACTCTTTCCTCACTTGCAGCTCGGTCGCTCCCTTCCTCTTCCCTTCAGTCATGTGCTCTCGCTAAATAGACTGTTGAGAGGGTCTCAGCAGCTGCCGCTTAGAGTTTAAAAACCTGTGTGTGTGTGTGTGTGTGTGTGTGTGTGTGTCTTGGCCACACACTTTTTGTGTCGCATCTGCCCTCTCAACTTGCGCTGGGCCCTTATTAGCCTCTTTTACAAAGAGACACCTCTAAAAAGGGCACATCTGAGCCACGAGGGAACATCTGGCATTTAGCGGCCTTTATTTTCTATACAGTACCAAGTCAAGGCGGGATATTGCCGCAAATGTGTGTACTCTCACAGAGCACTATGCCATCCCCAGTTAGATAATTAGATGTAGACTGTCGAAGGGCGCTACTTGCCCCGCTCTGATGTTTGTCACACTGACGTTGTCCTGCTCAAAATAAAACTAAACAGAAAATTCTGACAAATCAACATCCAATTTCAAAAAATGAAATGATTTCCCCCTATCGTTGCTGAAGCCATATTAATCAAATTCCCATCTGTTCTTCTAACCTTGTTGAAACATGGATATGCCTTCCAGCTACATTTAACATCAAGTATTAAATATTTGTGCACATTTTATAAATGTTATATTTCAGATTAAAATGGAACCCTTTTTTCATAGTTTGGCTATTCCTGTGACATGCCCAGATGCGACTTGTGTGTATATTTTAAAATTACGTCTGGGACTGGCACCCAAAATCCTTTTTCCCTAATCGTGTTTACGGCAGCGAACAAGTTCCAATTGGATATTCAATTTCTGCTTCTAACTACAGAAGCCTTTTCCTTTTTAGTTTAAAATGCGTTATCTTGAATCCTGGCTCGTTCTGTGGCCAAAGTAGAATCCTGGTCGGTTGCGTCTTTCTTGCTTAATCTAGTAAATCTTTCTTCCTTCTCCTTTGAATGCCGCATGCTAAAGAAGTAGTAGTCAAGGCAACTAATGTGTTATGTATCGCTAATTTAGCATTTTAATCCACCACAACAAGGATTTATCATTAACAGCACCAAAATAGGCGATAATTAAATAGAGTAATAAAAAGACAAATAACCAACCAGGATTTTAACTTTTGCCACAATGCAACATGATATTTTAGTTAAGGTAAGTCATTTTAAACTAAAAAGAGAAATTATTTTGGTCATTTAGAAGCAGAAGTTTCAAATCCAAACAGAACTCATTCACTGCCGTCAGTACGACTACGATTAACTTCACTATTCTTGATCTCAGTCTTTGTAAAAATAAATTACACGTACTGAAATTTGTATGGCCCGATTATTTAATTTAGACAATAAAGAATGAAACAGCAGCACTTCACCTGATGGCAGCCAAGGAGTACCCTCTATTTTGTTTCAGTTGCTTCAAGATGGAATGAATCATCACTTACGTTCACACAATCGATCAGTTCTGAACAAATACTATTGAATGAATGGATTTTTGTGCCCTTCACAAGTCGAAGCACAGAAGAGCAAAGAGGGAGCAGGTAAGGTGACGTGCGCTTATCACCCGTGTTGTCAAAAATAATCCAAGATGTAACAATGATTCCGCATTGACTTGACGCTGAGGGCAAGCCCGAGGTCTTCAAGGTCTCGGTTCTAATGATGGCATCCATTCCAGCGACGGCCCACACGTCTTAACTGCACCGTCATGTCAACAGCGCCGCGAATCTTACCCCATTTCCACCACTTTTATGGCTTCCGACTGACAATAATTAGACGGAGACTATTTTTACCCCCTTCACGGTAGCCCCTTTGACGTTTAATTTAATTCCCGGCGAACAGTACTAAACACAAAATGAGGTTGTTAGGTGGGAATTAATTATATCCCACAGGGTGCAGGATTCGAATAGTTGGTATTTAGTGTGTGGCAGACAGGTTGCTATTTTGCTTCAATTTTATGCTTTTATTGGCGGTATAATGCGGAAAATAGTTATAGAATTAATGAATTGGTTGTTTCCATTGTGAATGTAAGCCTGCCATACAATTTAGTGTAGGCATGTAATATGATGGCTTTTACTACTACTGCGTTTTTTGCCCTTTGGTTTAATGCCTGTTTTTAAATTGTTTTTAGTGTCACTTTTGTTGGGTTCTCTTGACTATTTTTATCTAGTCTAACTCAGGGTTAAGTGGGGGGTTTTTTTCCATTTATTTTTCGCATTTTCAGATTTGTGTGAAAAAATAATTGCTAAAAATGCTTTTTTTTTTTTTGCTAGAGGCATATCATCTCGCTCTGTTAAACAAACTTTATGGTCCATACATCCGACCAACTGAAAGATGCCTACATAAATACATTGTCACCTGTATCAGGCCTTTATAGTTTTTTAGGGCCCATTACCATTGAGGCACTATTTAGTTTGTGATGTAAGATCTCATCTCGGGGCGAATCTCTGTTCTTTTCTCTTCAACTGCAAAGCTGTCGTATATCCTGTTTGCTTGGCTGGCTCAAAGGAGGAAGCCTTCAAAATATGTCACGTAGGTGCATGAGAACGTCTGCTTTAGCTAATGGGGCAGTGGTGGGCTTCAACTTCTGTTTTTCTGGATGTGTGAAAAAGTAGATCTTTTTATTATTTTTATTATTTTACTTCGTCAGTATGGTTGTTTTTGGATACTTTTTCAAACAGTACCATTATGATAATGTTCCATTTGATGAGCCTTATCAGAGATGTATGAAGTAATTAATTTTTTTTTGGACAGCCCACATTGAAACCCTGATATTTCATGATGAAATTGGTTTGTGAGGTGACTGATGGTGTCGTGGTACATTGGTCTGTCTTTGGTGTCTCTTTGATTGGCTGTGCGAATCTGCGTGTCAATGGTTGACAGCCAAGACATAGACTCAGGTGCAGTGTTGAGAGACTGAAGAGTTTTTTTTTAGTCATTCCCTAACTGGTCTAAACTGTAAATGAAATCACCTGTATATCGAATCAGGTTTCCCAACTGAAATGTCACGAATCTGGTCCAGTGCTTCAAAGAATCCTTTACAATTCCATATTTACATGCTATGAATAAAGAGAATTATCAAATGGCAATAAGAATCACGCAGCAGAGGTTTAAACCACATAAACAAAAATCTTTTTATAGCCTATCAGTGGTGCAGGACAAATGGTGGAGCAACACATGTAAACAGGTAATATAGCGATACTCGCAGGTGTCTAGTCTTTATCCTCTTGAAAAAAAATGACAAATTGCAGCATCTTAATGAGTAGGTTACTTTGACAGATGCATACTGTAGAAGTAGTGACCAAGGCAGGCAAATTAGAAGTAACAGCACAAAGAATTGGATTGCACCATTAAATTAAGATCCGCATTCTCGTATATTTTTTTCAAACATCTTCTTTTTTTATTACTGTTTTTCTAAAGTACAACATTATAAACTTGCAAACTGCAGAATTTATTCCTGTCCCGAGGAGCCAGCTTCACATTTCTGCTATCCAAGAGTTCCAGTATGTCTATTAAAACTAATGTTACCTGAATTGTTGTAAATTGTTATGTTTATTCCTGTTGCTTCCTGGCTGTGTGACAAAGAACATTCATATTGTTGCATTGGTCTTGTGGGAAATTTATTTCTCTTTGATCTTGTGCATAAAGAAATAAAGGCTTTTTATCATTTCTACTCGCGGAGTACCAAAATCCAATTTGAAAGATGCCAGCGCCTCGAATTGAATAGTTCCACTTTAACATACATTGAGATACGTATCGAATTGACTTTCACTGGGATGATACAGTATATATCGTTTTTAAGGAAATACCACATTTGCCGTATTGACAAGTTCATTCATAAATGTAAAATGACACCAAGAAATTTATTGCATTATACCTTCTCAAACTGAGCCAGAGCATTTCAAATCCCGTAGCCCACTGAATCGAACGGAGTCATTCCACTTTCAAATCGAAACGTCCTTGAATTGGATCGAGATATCGATCGAATTGTCTTTTATCAGAGAGATGTACACACCTGTTTTCTACTCTTTGTCCACTTGGAACCGGTGTTTTGTTTTTCCAAGTCCGGTCACTTTTTAACTAGGTCCCAGAGTTCATTTGAAAACGGTGCTGATATTTTCCCGTGTGTGCAACATATACGTCTCTTTTATGAGACGGTGACATGGTCGTGCCAGTTCTCACGTGACCGTACAAACAAAACGGGAAAAATTGAGGATCAACCGTGTGGAATTTTCTTTATCCTGGTGGCAATCTGCACTTTAGAGGCAGAAGTTGTACCTCGTCCTCAGTCCACGCAAATGTCTCTTTACTTGCTCGCGTTGCCTTCCTAGCCATTGCTGTCAATATGTTGAAATTGCACAGGCTTCTTTTTTCTATTTGACTTAAAACTTAAGTGTTTCTTTCGTGTTTATTTCGAGAAAACATTTTTTTTTTCCAAATGGAAAAGAAAAAAAAAGTTTCAGTGTGTACATTTTCTTAGTGTGTTTGGTGACATCATTGGGCAGCCTTTTTGTTTTGGTTGCTGACTTGACATCATACCTCCCTTTTATTTGTCAACTCACCCTGTAATATGTGGTCCTATTTTATTTTTTTTTGTTTATGAACAAATGCTTTATAACGGGCCTGAAATTGCATCTTAAATAAGCAAGCGTTTTTGTGGAATTCCAGCACTCTTGTGAATTAAAATAAATATTTTTTCACTCTTTTCATTCCACCACACAAACTCAAAACATTACATTGTGTGTAATGTAAAACGAATCTGTTCCTTTGGCAAAATATTTGAGCCCCGGGATTGTGTGTGCATGAGCGCGCGCGTTGCTTTTCGGTAAAACATCTGCCTATTGAGCGAGTTCCTCTATGCCCCACAGGGAAAGCGTGTGTGCATATGTATGTAAGTGTGTCTGCTCCACTCCCCACCCAAAACAGTCCATGGAGTCAGGAGGTTGCCTTGGCAACTGAGCAACAGCGTCACTTTTTTTTTTTTTTAATACAGCACTGAAGAAGTGTTAAGTATAAAGGTGAAGTGGCCGCCGTTTGGTAGGCTAATGCGGCTTGTCGAGGAGGAAATAGTTCATAATGTGTGTGGAGGGGCACGAGGTGAGTGACCGCAAGCGTCCACTTGACTAAAAAAGAGGCAGAAGGATTAGGGCACGAATGATGGCTTTACATAATTACCTTTCTTTCCCAATCCTTCGCGCTTTTAACGGCTCCTCGCTCATCCTCCGGGGAGACGACGTAATCTGCACGTCGAAAGCCTCTGCTTCGTCTGCCACTGTCCTCTTGATCAATCCCCGCATCCTTCCTCCTCTCCAGCCACTGTCATACCTGTCAACTTTTCGGAGCGCCAACCTGTATAAACTACCAAAAAAATCCTTATAAAGAGCAAAAAATCCTTATAACATACCAAAGCATTTTATATGTCAAAATAACGGCAGAAAAAAAACCCCACGAAATTTCAATGATATTTATTGTATGCAATGAATACTCTGCTGTTTTCAACTAGGAACCACGTGATTTACTGGAAAGTTACCGGAAATGAAAGCATTCGTGTAGCACCATTGAAGCACCATCCAAAAGCAAATGGAACTACCTGTTGGGGGACGGAAATTTTCAGAATCCGTATGATTTGCACGATACGGCCATATACGTAAGATTCACCACAAAATCCGTATGAACTATGGCTAAACCGTATGAGTTGACAGGTATGCACTGTGTCCCTTCACCTCTTCCTTTTTATGTCCTCCTCCCTTTTCTTCCTCGCTGTGCTAACGAGACAGACAGACGGAGACGTGAAGGTGAGTGTGTGACGTTAATTAATGGCTTTGTTTGGTTTCCTGTGACACTTTTCACAACCTCCGGCTGCCTTTAACAAACACAAACACAAACACACACCCGCACACAGGCTCCTGCAGCTTGTCATCGTTATATGAGCAGTCACCGGAGAGGAAGGAATAAAAAAAACAAAAAACATCAACACGAAGCAGAGAAAAACCACCGGCTGCCACTCAAACCATCCTGCTCGTAGTACAAACGCGCACATTCTCGGCAATGTGCGCAAGGCCGTAATTTTCCGCCCCTCTCAGCCAATAAGAAGACGCGGCTGCTCGCAGTGTTATGGGGGGGGAGGAGCGATGGACCCCGCCGGTGATTGACAGCTAGCACCCTACAGGTGGAGGGGAGGATGGAGACAGGGAGGGGAAGAAAGGCACTTGCAGTGAGACTTTCACCCACACACACATACAGAGTGAGTTCCCCCCCCTTGCTACCTTGGGCTCCTGCTCTCCCAGGCACACGAGCCAGCCTGAGTGCTGCTAACATCAGCTCCAGAAAAGCTGCATCAAGATGAGCCAGTGCAGGAAACGCTGCAAGAGGCAGCTGACCAAGGTGGCTCGATACCTCTACCGCTTCCTCATGGGAACGCTCACCCAAGGTAAGGCAGCCCACTAATATTCACACCCGGGCTGGCCAAAAAGGCTTCATGGCCGCACGCCGCGTCTGTCAAGCTGGGAGGAGTTGGAGATCATTGAGTGCCCTGGCGGTGATTGTGAACATTATGGCATTGCTTCTTTGGGTACACAGTGACAGTTGACAGTTTCTTTATTTTGTGTGTGTGTGTGTGTGTGTGTGTGTGTGTGTGTGTGTGTGTGTGTGTGTGTGTGGAACAGTAAGAAGCACGAGAGTCTGCGTGTGTGACAATAGTGTACAAGAGCATTTGTACCCTTTCCTTTTACTGCTGTCTATATACTGAGTGTAGTTGGGGTTGTTTTTGCTCACATGATCAATATATTAATATATATTGTATTTAATATTGAACTTGTATGGACCGTTTCTATTTATTTTGTATCATACTTGGTGCAGCAGAAGTCATTCAAACTAATTTCCCCTTGCCCACCCTTTCATGGAATTTAATTACTTTGTTGAAATCATTCCTGCTATTTTAATGAACATTATTTTCAGTTGAAATGCTTTGGAAATACATTTTTGTGTTTCTATTCATGCTTTTTTTAAATGATTATGTTGCACATGATTAAACTGATGTAATCCTCCACCATCTCCTTGAAAATATGCTTACGTTTCAATCACGTGCACTCAATGTACATATTCAAGTGAATTCAAAGAGCTTTTTTTAAATTCAGTGTAGTCCAAAATCTCTCATCGCCTTTTCTAATGTTCATTTACATTCATCTTATTTGAAAAAAAAACTCAAGATTTTCTTGAACTCACTTTGTACACACTATTTAAATTCTTAAATTGTCCCCACAGCCTTAAAATTTGCCTTCTTTTGTTATCGAAGCAATAACCGCATGAACGCGTGTTGCCATTAGTCACACACACGTTCATCATCATTTCACCAGCTCCATATTGGTCTTTTGACACCTTCGCCTTTACTTCATAATGCTAATCTCAGTTTTGCAATAAGTTGTCTGAAGTCTCCATGTAAACGACACATCATGCACACGTTGGCCGGAGAAAACCTTCATTCACCCTGCCCGCTTCTTCTCAGCGACGTCAAGCAGCCGTTCACCCGCTCTCTGGGGAGATTCAACTCAAGAGTTGAACTCCTTCAAGTGATGGTGCGAGGCGGGAAAAGAATAGCAGCGTTTGCATGACCTTGTCCGTGGAAGCTGACGTGAAAGTTAATTTGACAGGCACGCCACGCATCTCTTCCTCACCTCGTCTACGTTTGACTTTTGTAGTTTGGCATGGCTTCCCACACATGCATATGCTTGTGTGTATAATAGAGGTAATGTGTTTTGGGGGCCACGGTGTTTTTTTTTTGGAGGGGGGGCATAAAGAGAAGAGCAAGTCTCTTCATTTGGCTTGTCAGCAAAAAGTGCATTTTGGCATTTCGTACTCCACCTTGTGGACTAAATTTTTTTCCAAGTTAACCGTTAGTGATACAACATTCTTTGGAATGCTGAACTGCATCTTATTCTTTGACGATTTGATTAAACACAAGAAGTAGTAAAACACGTACAACGATCAATTGAAATGTTTCATAATCCAAAGCACATAGACAGCCCTGGGATGCAGTCACTCTATTGCTATCCCTAATCAAAAGGCCATTCCTTCCAGACACAAATGACTCACAACTTGAAGTCTTCACAACAACAGGAAAAAAAAAATACAAACATTTTGTTGTTTGTTTGGTGTTGTTTGCTTCATTTTAAAATGTTGGCAGTTGTTTGAATGCTATTGTGTAGCTTTGACCAAAGCATAAGTGCGGTGTAGTGAACTAATTAGACTGTCAGTCCGTATTGAATTCAACTATTGACGTCAATGAATCATCAGAGGTGCTGTTGTTCAGTCTTAAGCAATGTTTTTATTAATTTTTTTTTTAGAATATAAACAACGTCACATGCGTGTATTGTTTGCCATTAAGTCAAATGGCAGCCTTGACATTTGGCTTCAAAATGATTTCACGAAGCTAACGATCTCACACTCCCCAAATCCCGCTTGTGGCTGCCCTCCATGAACTATTTCTTTAAAAACACACAAAACACACCACGTGCTCCTGTAATTGTGCATGCACGTGCATCCATAAGTTTACCAAGACCTGGGGTTTCCATGACAACCAGCTCCCCGCATGTCTGTAGAGAGAATAAGCGAGCCGGTGCCGCGGTCGCCAATGATGGCTGCACTGTATAATGGCCGTGCTGCTTAAGGGATTTCATCAAGGCCATTCACACTTCCCAGTCGCACTCTCGTGGCCTCTTTGGGCTGCGCAAATGCACTGAGTGACTTGCCATTTGGTTAACGCCAGAGGGAGGCCGAATTGAATTTGCTGCGAATGAGCATCATCACCTTATGCAAACTATAAATGTTAAATAGCTTGTCCCTAATGTCGCTTCACTGCGGCTGTTACCTCTTTACATCAGTGCTGCGCATTGGGCCACTGACGAGGCGTTTGTGTCTATAATTACTCACTGTACATCTTTTATGACGACGATTACATCCCCTTTCTAACCGACGGGTACCCGAACATTGCTTATGAGCCGAAATGTGTGTGCGTTTGCGTGCGCGTTCGTGCGTATTTGCTTTTGGCTCTTTCCGATGTGTGGCATTTGTAGTCGCCGTTCTTCTTGCCCGAACTTTGCCCACTAATTAGTTTGTCTTATTAGCCTCTGGAGGAGAAACAAGGCTGGTGTGTGTTTGTGTGTTTGTGTGTGTGTGTGTGTGTGTGTGTGTGTGTGTGTGTGTGTGTGTGTGTGTGTGTGTGTGGTGTGTGTGTGTGTGTGTGTGCGTGTGGAGGGAGGAGACTAGAGGATGAAAGGGAGGAGTGGACCAAGGT
>CAAKHF010024120.1:16360-27722 GCA_901007745.1 Hippocampus kuda | reverse complement strand
CTTGCCCGAACTTTGCCCACTAATTAGTTTGTCTTATTAGCCTCTGGAGGAGAAACAAGGCTGGTGTGTGTTTGAGTGTTTGTGTGTGTGTGTGTGTGTGTGTGTGTGTGTGTGTGTGTGGTGTGTGTTTTCATCCTGTGGCCTTAAGATGTCTGTCGAGTTTTCCCAATAAAGGGATGAGCTTAATTCATTTGTTTAGTGTGATTAGAACACATTAACTGGAAGCTCATGCAGCTTATTCCTGTACATCAATCCGAGCGCATGGTGTGGCCCTTGTATCCACTTGAAGGCTGACTTAGATATTCGAGATGTCCGAGTCACGCTGATTTGTCCTTTTAGTTGCTTTCTTATCTGACACGGGCAGTCAAGCTCGTGTCTGTTGCTTCCATCTGCTGCCACAAGCTTCCAACAGCTCTCCTACCTTTGCTTTGTGTCGCCGTTTTGGTCGGCATGGCGTCGGCCTTGACGAGGAGGAGCGGAATGAGCGCAGATGGATATTTATGTTGAATTAAAATAGAGGTGGACAGGTGTGCTATTTTGGGATCATTATGGGAATGCCAGATGGTCTTGATGAGAATTAGAATGCTCTTGATGGTTACATTTTCAACTCATGAATACAGTGATCATGTTCGTGATTTCACATCATGATCGGCAATGCAAAAAAAATTAAAACATTCATCTTAATGACAACATACCACATTTTATTTCTGTAAATCTGCATGTGTTTTCATTTCCAAATGATCACTTCCCCAACATTCCAAAAAAAATAAAAAAATCCCAATTTCCCATTCCTGTGAGTGGTATTAAATTTAAGCACCTTGGCTCTTGGTTGCCTGTTGCTCCAATGAGAACATGGCCAACAGAAAACAACAATTTGGCATATGTAACCTCATTCTAAATACTACCTTTATTTCAGTCGTCATTTTGTGTGTACATGTCTTTTATTTTCGGAATCTATTTTTCCAGCAATTGCTTTAAAAATAAATACTTTATTTAAAAAAAAAAACAACAGCCTTTAAGCCTGAGGCTCAACTAAACATCATTGCTTTCTTTACATGTGTCATAAAGTTGATAAACTACCTCTTGAAGGGAATGCAAGAGTATGAGTATGTTCGCTTAACAGTCAGGAAGAGTTATTCACTCTTAGGTCATATCAGGTCGGTAGGAAAAATCTCTTTTCAGAATAATACTTCTCAGAGATGTAATAAAGTGCTCTTCCTCTTTCGATAGCAAACTATCTGAGAGTGAATCAAAAGAAATTGTTCTTAACATTACACGAAGCACTTATTTTGCCCATGCCTAAAAGTATCCTGAATGCTTGATTAGCTCTGTCCCGGGCAGTTTAGTTTCAGGTTCAGCGTCTGAAGTCAGAATGCTGACAGCTATCAGACAAGTGGCATTGATTGTTTCTCATTGTGTGGCACACGCAAGCCTAAAAAAAAAAAGACGGAGACCTCTGTCCTGCTAACTGCCAATTAGCTGCTAGTGCTGCAGAACATTCTCGCCGTTAAAATACCACATGCACGTCAACGTAAACAACAAGTCAAAGTGATGAAATGAGTGTAAAGCTCCTTTCCGTCTTCCCCACCCTGAGCCGATTGTATCGTCTACATTCGATTATATCCTCCTTCGACATGCGGCGATGCCTGACCGGAAGGCGGCGGCGGATTTCGCAGACGTCACGCGTGTATTGGGAAAGGTCACAAGTCCATGGATCGTTGAACATTGAATCACGCAATCCTTCCATTTGCAGAAGTAACTAAGTGAAAAATGAAGCTCTTCGAGGGCTGGCCAGGGAAATGACACCATTTCGCGTTTGTTTATTACAAAACGGCGACTTCACAGCCTCCTCTGCAGCCACACGACAGTTTGACTCCCCGATGACTTTTCACGCACGTTGTTTGAGCTGCTAACAAATAGCTTTAAATCAATATTTCATGTTCGGTGATGAATGTACGCGGTGGGCCGCGGCGTAATGATCGTCATCGCTTGCGGCTCATTACCGCAAAGTAATTACTTTGTGGGATGGGGAAATAAAGAACATGTCATTTAATCCGGCATCCAGTGGCTTCCTGAGAGTAATAAACTGCACCTTTTCATAATATTTTTTTTTCGTTTTCATTCAACTTTCACTTTCACTTCACAGAATGGGGTATGAACACGAAGAAACTCATCTTCGTTTCCCGGAGTGGATCATTTGTTAGCCACTGTGGCATTTTGTTCCATCGTGAAACGAGCTTCTCATCTTCTCTCCAAAGCTCACTACAAATTTCTCCTCAAATGAACAACCCATTTCACCTTTATTTTAATATCATTTCATATTGCGACTGGGACTGGATTAATTACTCTCATTTTCAAGTTATCAAACAGCACACTTGAAAGAGACTTTGTTCGAACCGAACTAAATAAAACATGTTCCACCTCAATCCTCGGCATGCTGTAGTTTGGTGAGGAATCTTGGATATGCGATGCAATTACCAGTGAACAAAATCTCTTGCAAATGGAACCCGGCCTCCTCCAGTCTCTTGGCCTTCGAGCACTTTTACGCCGCTCATTGCGTTGAGCATCACCACATTCCATCCTTTTCTCCGTCTCTACCTGACAGATATTATCACACACCTGTCTGTCACTTCCCGCTTCCCGCTGACAAGTGCACGTAAAGCATGAATTTTAATGTTGATCAATAAAACATCAGCGGATGCAGACGAGTGTTAGGAGTGCGTTTTCAGTGTGCGAGGAGTCATCTGCCGCTGTGTGGTAATGGCGCTCACATAGAGAAAAGGAAATGTTCATTAACTTCAGGGTGACTTCGTCCGCCGCCTTTGTTATTTACCATGCCTGTCAAGGAGAAGCTCTGCAGGAAAATGTCGGATTTTTGTGTCATATTCTGCTGAATATGTGACACGGCGGGAAGCAACGCTAAAGCCTGAAGTTGATATCGTTCCACATCATTTGCGATTCCCGTTTTAATACCAAGCTGTGTTTTGCCATTTGACAGCGTTCGGAGGACAAGATAAAACCTTATCCCGGATACACAACTGTTCGGATTATTGCCCCAAGCATTGAAAAAGTATTAACAATAATAAATAAAAAAGTGCAATACGGTAATGAGCATTTCCTGTTCTATTTGGGGTACCTTGACCAAGCAAATCATGATTCACAATTGAATTGAATAGAAATGGGATTAATCCGTGCCAGCCCCCCTACAAAACACCGCCGAACAACCAAACTAGCTTACTTTTTGAATTTTTTTCAAATTTTTTGGGACAAATTAGTGAATAATTTACTATTCTGGAAATGCCAGAATAGTCCCTCTGTCCCTCTGTAGTGTGGACATGCCATTCTTTCCTCCCTCATGTCTTAGTGGAAGTCAGCGGAAGAACCGGACCCAATTGATACAGTCTAAATAATTGAACGTATATCGTATACGATGATTTGCTGGCATTTTTTTCTTTATGGGCAGGTGTAGTGTAAAATTAAATATTGACTTGGTGGTTGAGTATTTTTCTTCGAATTTAACATTGGATCAACAACAACCAAACATCGCAAGAGGTTTTATTTTTTTTTATTTGCACTGTACCACACACAATCAAAAAAAGAACATGACAAAAAGCAAACCGCTTTCTCTTCTGCTTCACATTTCCTCATTTGAGTAGTACATCCCTAAATATGAAAGGCCGGGTGATATTGTGTCAAACAGAGCAGTTGTTATTGCATATTGGCTTGACTTATGTCAGGAATGGACACTGTTTAAGTGACTTGAGGAACTCCGTCGATTGTGGATTATGCTTGTGGTAGCAACTCAAGATGAAATGGATTAAACCACTTGGCTGCAACCAAAATTAATTGGTTATTTTTTTTACCGGTATTCATTCGGTGGAATTCAAATGCCTATCCCTAATTCACTAGACTTGAATGTATTTGTGCAGTTTGAGGTGTAATATTTCCAAGCTTTCACATGATACTGTATTTGTAACTGCATGCTTCACCTTGAAGAAAAGATAATAAGACAGGCAAGCAAGATAAAAAGAAGCCACGTGGTCGAATGTGGCATCGCTTCATTTTCGGGGCCGTTATCGTTTTGACGCCAGACATGTGAAGATTCTCAAGTCGTCTCCCTGGTGCTCATTATTAACTTGGGCTTCTTGTTGACACCTCCTGACTTGCACATGCACACGACCCATTAAAAAAAAATAAATCGAGGAGGCTATAAATAAACTCTTTGCAGAAGTTCAATGTCAAACCCTGCGCAGAAAACTTCTAGAGTGCCGATCTATATTTACGGCAGCACAGTAAGCTTTTGTTCAGTAGTTCATTGCGGTGCATGCTAAATAATCCTCCTGGGTATTTCACGCTCAGGGGCCGAAACCCATAATTTGAGGGGGCGTAAGATAAGATGCAATGAATGTACAATGTCATTCTTTTTTTTTTAACGACATTACATGAGAGTGGTCACCATGTCTTTGGCAAATTTTTTTCCTTTCAAAAAAAAAACCTCCAAAGGCTTTTTTAAAAATCCCTGATGCATATACCACAGCCGTTTTTATTGCTTCATTTGTGAGTCCGACACGGCAAATCACACAGAGCGAGTTAAGGCTGGCAATAAACGGGACTTTTTTTTTTTTGTCGTCGGAGGGGCTGCTGCCTGTCAACCTAGAACCCGGTGTTTTGGTAGATGCTGATTTTCCTGCCTGCAGGTTTGTCTCTGCTTTCAGGGAAGGGCCTGCATTGAGACAGTGACTGATGCGGCCATCAAGAAAGAAAATAAAAAGTGGCAGGGAATATACATTATGAATGAATACATTCTGAAGAGGAAAAGTCCTTAAGACTCAAGGTCAGGATAATATTCCTAAATCCAGAGTTGACTGGGAACGACCACATTTTAGGTTTGCACCACTGGGAACGCAGGTTGCAGACGAGCATTTCCAAATCACATAAAATGACGTGGCGGGCTGGATCTGGCCCCCGGGCCTTGCGTTTGACACCTGTGCCCTAGGCCATTATTATTATTATTATTATTATTATTATTATTATATACATTATGTCCTGCCCTTACCACAACCTCTCCTGGTGTGCTTCTCCTTCTCACCTGCCACCCAACCTTTCCTCACCCTTTCTCCCCTTTACCAGGCAGGTGTGAAAACCTCCCCCTCCATCCATCATCTGTATATACACACACACACACACACACACACACACACACACACACACACACACACACACACACACACACACAGCTCACAAGTGTCTAAAAATAACCTGCTATTAGTAGCCGCTTGAATTCGGGGATGGAAGGCAGTGACTGGAGGAGAAAAGAAGGAGACAAACGTGAGGAGGAAAACAGTGAATTCAATTAGCGTGATGACGAGGGAGCATGTGTGCAGGATGTGTCGCATCGACACTGTGAACAAACTGCTCATGTTCATCACAAGAGGGTCAGAAAATGCATCAGACAGAAGGCGGCCTGACTATTTGGATTGATGAGTGAGATGTTGGCATGCGTACCTAATGCGACGTCATTGTGGGTGCACTGTACAAGGACTAGAAGACCTTAAAGTTGTTTAGTAATTGGTTTTTAACTCAATTTATATGTTGAGGAGGCAGCAAAGTTGAGAGGTGCTGCTGGGTTTGAATCTTGGCTCTTGGCCTGCTCCATTTAGTTTTCCGGGTACTTGGGCTTCATCTGATGCTTGTTTTTTTTTTAATGCACGTTAGGTTAATTGAGGATACTATATGGCAGGGTTAGGAAACTCCGGTTCCTCGAGAGCCATATCCTACCTGTTTTAGATCTCTCTCTTCTTCAAACACACCCGATTCAAGTGAACTGGAGTTCCCTACCCTTCTTCTTCTTCTTCTTTCCCTTTCTATATGGTAAAAAGCAGTGTGTGTGTTTTATGTTGACACCTGGGAACAGTTAAAATCCAACTAGAGCCACACTGTGTGACTGAAAAAGTAAACAAGGCATTTAAATGAGATGTTCTATGTTCGTGTGTGTGTGTGTGTGTGTGTGTGTGTGTGTGTGTGTGTGTGTGTGTGTGTGTGTGTGTGTGTGTGTGTGTGTGTGTGTGTGTGTGTGTCCGGATCTGCCCTGTGCCTGACTGTCCAGTCCAGGGTTGAGTCCATCTTTTGCTCAGTCAGCTGAGATAGGCAGCAGCTCCATTTGACCCTCAACAGGATAAGCGACATCCAAAATGAATGGATGTAATATCAAAACATACATAGTTGAAGGTGACAGAAGGGCAAAACATATTTCAGTCCAGCTAGGTTTCAGCACCATTGGCAGAGGAACATGCATTTTGAAAATATTTGACAGCAAAAGATGAACCTTGGTTTGAAGAATACGTTGAAGTGACAAAAAAAAAACTCTGATCTTTTTACTTCTGCATTGCCAAGTGCTGTGACTCAATAAGAGGCCTATAATGCAATTTTGTCTCTCCAAAAGCAGAAAGAAAATTCTTGTATCCAATTAGGTTTCAACTGTGAGATAAAAGCATGAGGAGCTGATGGTAACACACCGACTGAGATATTCCACTGCAGTCGTCCAGCTACTGACGCAGCAACAAAACAATCACTGCAACGGCGACAACCGCTTTCATTCGCTCTGTCATCCTGGCCGCTGTCAGCAAAACACACACACCGTTTTTTTTTGTAAGAGTGTTGACATTGTGATGACTGAGCCATAATGTTAGGCCATGCTGTACAGTACTGATATCTACTTTTAACACATAAGTCATCGGAAGCGCAACTCTTGGCAGGAAAAAAACAAAACAAAAACTAATTGCCATGTAAGGTGGAGATGATGCTGTGGAGGACTGAGCAATTATTGAGCATTTAGAATAGGATTGATTTTAGGAAGTTGCTGCCTCTGTTTGGCTTAACAGAACACTTTTGCCATTGAGCATGTCTTTTTCCCCACCCATGAGCGATTGATTTTGATTTGCATCATTTCTGACTGTTTTATGCAGTTGAACTCCTATCTGTGTTCTATTTGACCAAATGAAGCGTGAAGTGAAGATTTAGACGACTTCACCAACTACCATGGTCCAGTATAGGGATAAACAATTTAGGGAAATAGTCAGATTGTGATTTTCGATGTGATTTATCATTTTATTGTCAACGTTAATCCGTTTGTTTTTTTCAGCAATGTTCAACAAATGTGTTTGGTGTTCACACCAAAACAGCGGCTACAATGACATTTGTCCACCGTATCGAGAAGCATGATCAAAGTTTTGTTACGTGGCAACAAAATGTGCTTTTGTTTTTGAGATAAATATCTTTGACAATGAGTTGACAGCTTGCAAAATGTGTCGTGTTTTTGTATGATGGCTTTTTTTACTCCTAATATTGGCAAATTTTCAAACATTTTGGTGGATTTGGACGCAAACCAGAATTTACATAAAGATGTCCGCATTAACCATTGCCGTCTTTCACGATATCGCAAAATATGAGGAAAATACTGAATGGACATGCTTGAAAAGACAGATAGAGCCTCATCAAAGTTGTAGCATAAAAACAACACAAATGTCATAACTTGCGTGTGATTCGCACTTTTTAAAAACAAAAATATGGAATATTTCAAAACATAGCGCCCATTCGAAAAAACCAAGGGCATTTTTGGATTTAGCAAAATCAAAATACCCCCAAAACCATTGAAACTTTGTTGGCACCAAAATGTGTGTTGCCCAGAGTCATCAAAAGAGTTATTTGTCCTTGTGCTATTGCCGTAGGACTGCCTTCAAGATTTCAGCTTCAGGTTGCCACACCAACATTGGTTCTGTCCAAAGCTTTTATTGGTGTATTCAAGAAACAGTTGTCTTTGCTGAGTGATGAACGAAGATGTTAATAGACATTTAGGACTTGTTAACAGGACAATAAAGCTCAAGTGTGGAAGCTTCGTAGGATATTCAAGCGAGGTCATTCAGAGCAGTGTGTGGATAATCACCTCACTTTGCCTGTTGTCATCAAACTGGCAGCATGAACAGACTTTGATAGCTTATTGATCTGCCCTTTGTGATTGATGACACACACACACGCACATATGCACACAGTACATAGAGGATCTCTGAAGAAATATAGTCCAACAGAACAAGCAGTTCTCAATCTTTCAATTTTCAGGGGGAAATTTTGAACGGTATTTGGATAAATAATTCATTTTCTAATCAGCGAGCCCCGGTTGGCATCATTAAAGGCTAACTAACTAACCCGATGGAAGTGTATTTCCTGTCCTGCGTTGACAAGTCGCCACTGCAGCCAGATAAATTTCCTGCTAACTATAGTGAGCAGCCACCAGTGGATAAATCAGCGCTAACTTTAGCGACTCAAAGGCCTCCGGCTCTCTTTACATGCATGTCATGCTTTACCTTGCCTATGATGATGAATCCCTATTTGCATTCATTATCTATTATTTCAGCTGTTGCAAAAATGTACTTACTGGAGCAATAATAATAAATCCCTTAATTAATGGCATACATCACACGTGTCTTCTCTGAACACGCTTCGTTGCTTATTTTGAAGTGTTGCACAAAAGCCAACGGAAAGGAACTGCTCATGAAGTCAGTAATACAATGGAATAAAGTACTAGATTTTTCTGAGGTATGCCTGTGATTGCTATTTGTATCGCCTGTTTGTAGGTGTTGCTGCCCCATGTGTATTTCAGAAGTAGTCAGATGAAGGTTTATAATTGCAGTAAGAACTATGCTAATTTTTGTTAGCATGGCTACAGCCTTTTTCATTGTATTAGCATTAAGCTAGCAGACTTTTATTATTAGACACAATCCAATGGTTAGGTTGAACATGATGATGTATTACAATAAACTTCAACTGGGAGTGACAGCTTGAAGGACGCACACTCGACCTTGTATTTGTAGAACTGTAAGCAAGAGAATGGGAACGGGTGCTAAGGAATACATTAAAGTATGCTTCAAAAAGATGAAGTGTGTTTTGATGTTTAAATGGGTTTAAAGCACGTGGCAGAAATACAGAAATACGGCTTAGTAACACTATAAGACTTGGCCCGTATGGATCTTTTCTGCTTCAACATTGACGACAAACTCTCGTCACACACCGTATGTTATTTATTGACAGCAGTGAATGGCCAACAAAGGGGGTGAAGATGCACATCGCGTCAAATGCACCAGGGAGCTCGATAGTCCGAGCCACTAAAAGTCATTTTCATTCCCAAACGGGATGCCACTTGTCGACTCCACTCAGCCATCCAAGCGTGAGAAGGAAACACTTTGCGCTGTGACGACCTTGAGAGAGTTCTGCTGACCTCTAGCCACGGCAAAAAAAGAAGACGCAAGAGCAAGGAGCAACTCGATGGAGATGAGGGGTGGCAGCATGGGAGGAATAAAGCAAAGTTAACCTTTTGCATTATAATCATCATATACTTTAGCGTATACAGGTGACAACGTGAAACAAAATGACACTCCCTGGCATTGTGACTGCAACTATTTGCAATTCTGTACAGCATAAACACAATAAAAAATTGATAGATTGACAATAAAGGGAGTACTGGTAGTTATATTCTTTTGTAGACCAATATCACTGAGCCACAGGCCTGGAAGTCGTTTGCATTGTTGTTAAATGATAGCAAGTGTCACATCGCTATCAACTATCATTGACCCTAGAAGAAGATTTTTTTTTTTCATTTGTGAAGTCACAAATCATATGAATGAATGATTTGTCACATTATTTAGGAAGCACTAACCATGAATATGGAACTACAGTATTAATTGCTCAAAATGTCTGTCAAAGTTGATTTTGAAATGACCACTTTTACAGGATTCTTAGAAAATCCTTTTGTCCCATCACTGGAAAGCTGTCTTGAGAACATGGGCTACTCATGTCGTTTATGGGATCTACCTGGTGCCAGCAAGCACTAGGGGTAACCAACGTGAGCCCTTGTATGCAGTATGTGAGATCTCAAGTTGGTGAGCACTTTCATGGTAGTACAGTATATGGTATGGTGTGGTAGTCTGCCTGTTGGCACAAAAACACTGTCATTTGCAACTGTGTTTTTCTCGGGTATGTCAGGGTGGACTGTTCATTTTCAATACTGTGGCAGATTATCATTTGGTCTAATGTTTGTATGAACAGATTTGAGTTCAGCATGCTGGATGCTTCCCTGGCTCACAAATAAATGAACAAGCGAGTGAAATAACCGAGCAGATAACGAAATAAACCGAAGGACGCCATCACCGATGCTGATTGACAAGGCTGCTCGCAGTCACTCTTCGCTCCATTACAGTAAGCTTGTCATTTTCTCGAGTGGCACTCATCTGCCTTCTCTTTGCATGGCTTCACTCTGACGCCTGTCAATCATGTTCATGAGTGTGCGGGTGTGTGATTTATTTATTTATTTATTTATTTTTTGGTGGGAATTATTGAAGTTGTTCGCACAAAGCAGATGCCATTTCAGTTACTTTCTCATTCGGTGCTGACAAGGGCACATTAAAGGTTATGCATTTTAAAAATTTGGATCAATGCTAAACCATCTAAGGAAACAAGAAAATGTTTTCTTTCTTCAAAGTTAAAAAAAAGGAAATCAAAAGACTGAATATGTAAGTGTTTGGGTATTGGTATTTCAACTTGAATGTAGCGCATTAAAGTGGTTGCTTGTTTGTGAAGCAATTGAACAAGAGAAGTTGGAGTAAATGGTTTGCATTTAGCCCTCAAAATCAAAAGGACCTTGCACATACAACATTGTTTAAACTAAAATGTTCAACCCAACCAATATAGACTGCAGCAAACATTCTCTCTGCTCTGTGAGCATAAATACTATTCCTGGAGCTTCCAGTTGGGGACCTTCTCTGCCTCTTATCCTCTCTCTCTTTGTGCTGCATGTCTTTCGGTAGACCTCAGAGCTGCTCGGTATGGTTTGACACTGAATAGTGCTGCAGTTTAAAACTCTTATAAATTTGTGATCATATTATGTCTATATTAGACTATCAATGACGGCATGTCCTTGAAGTGTTCATGAACATCCAGCGTGTGCATACTTTAAATTATGTTTACAGCATGTCATTCTTACATGGTTGCTCCACGTGGATGTTTTTGTCACCGACCTCCACGTCAGTCACTCCGCATCTCGGTCGCGCTGTTTTCGCCTCTCTGCTCGGCTGCCAACCGTCACTTCAGTCTGCTTGTCTGTCTGCAGGGTGTCACTCTCGCGACAGCTCCATTTCAATGTATCCCCATGTGTGTGTGTGTGTGTGTGTGTGTGTGTGTGTGTGTGTGTGTGTGTGTGTGTGTGTGTGTGTGTGTGTGTGTGCGTGCGCGCGGTAAAGATTTTCATTAACTATACCTTTCATTTTTATTGAGTGGATCATTTATCATTTTTATGTTGTCCTAAATTTTTTCT
>CAAKHF010024118.1:68610-80125 GCA_901007745.1 Hippocampus kuda | reverse complement strand
TCTGATAGACTCACCTGTCCAGCAGAGCCCCCCCGGCTCACTCTCTGTGCGTCTTTGGCCTGATTCCTATCAAATAAATAAATGTATTGATTTTATATAGGCCAAAATCTCAATAGGTGTTGCCTCAAAGAGTTGGTGGAATGATTATTGATGTATTTAATAATAATATGGTGCGTAATTTTTATGAAGCACCATCTTAATTTATCCAAAAGGGAACACTTGTTTCAGTGCAGTTTCTGCTGTTACTGGAGATATTTAGCTAAAAACTGTCGACTATCCATCCTGTCGACTCAACCTGACTTTCGGCAATGAACTGTCAGTTGTTGCGTTAGCATTTGATGTGGCGATGGTGACAGACTGTTGTTTCTGTATGTTTGTTGCAGAATAACGAGACACCGGACACCAGAGTGTTCGTTATGTGCCGCTGTATTCAAAACTGCCGGCGCACAAACAAGCGCACGCACTTCCCCCGTGCTGCTGGGGCAAACCATTCTGAAAGAGGGGGGTTTCACTCCCCCTAACAAGTGTCTCCATCGCCCCCTAACAAGTGTCTCCATCGCCACATCAAATGCGAACGCAACACCTGCTGCGTTAAGGAAACCTGGGAGATTTAATCTTACAATAATGGCAGGTTATCGAAATATAATTGAAAATGGCCACATTACATTGAATTTGATGCAATATATGAGCAAAAGTAAAGGAAAAATAAATAAAACTTTTTTTTTTAAATAATGCAATGAAATTATTTAGGGGGGCTAAAGACATTTTTAGGGAGGCTGAAGCCTCCCTAAAATAGGCCTCATGACGCCCATGGTTGACACTTTGGCATTTGACTCGGCATGACTCCGATTTGCTCTTGGTTTTGCTGTTCGGTGCTTCCTACCGTCTTTGTTGCCGATTTGTTGCTTTACTGTTGTATGTTAGTTGCTCCATGTACGCCACTTGGGATGCAGCGATGGCTGTCTGAAAGTGCTCGAGAAATACACTCGAGTTGAGTTGAGAGGCTGCAATTGCAAGGGTTGGGACAGCTTGAAGTCAATGCAGGTTTCCAAACGATGAATTGATGCTCCAAAATACTCCATGACAAGAAGCAAGCACTTGTTGCACCTCTCTTGTTTTTGCCCTGCCGACAGTTTTTGGATGAGGGGAGCATGACGTCCTTTGGCCGGACCGGGCTCCGTGTCCCCTCGGTGCTGCTGCTGCTGCTGCTGATCCTGGTCCAGACCCGGCGGGCGCGGGCGGGCCGCCCGGACCGTGGCGGCGTCGTCTTGGCGTCGGAGGAGTACGTGAGCGCCACGGTCAACGCCACGGCCGTGGACGCGCGGGGACACGCCGTCCACGTCATGAGCAGCGAAGACGGAACCTACGGACAGAACTCGCCCAAAGTCGACACCCGCGCGTTAGTCGTCGTCACGCCCGCGCCGCGGCACGGAGGTGAGCCCGCGCGCCAACCACAGACGCAAAACAAAAGTCAAGAAGATTGAGATCCTTCAGAGAAACATGCAAACGCAAGACGCACACAAATTCACACACGCAAACGGACAATTAGCGTCCAAACACATGCCGACGATGACGCAAGACCCAACGTACACAAAAGCACATGAAAAACAAGCCAACGGTACAGCCAAACACAAAAATCAATGTCTTCCAGCAAGCGCAAACAAATACACGCGAGCAAAAAGCACAAGCACACAAAAACACCCTCGCACACACAGGCGCAGACAAAATGGCCGCCCGCCACAGTGACGCCCTGACGCGGTGGCTTGCCGGAAACAACTTCCAGCCCAGAACCGAAGTGGACGAGTCCCGAGGAGCCGCGGCCAAAACGCGTCGACGCCCGCCGGGCCGCGGCCGTCCGTCGGGCCGTCCGATGTCGCCTGAAGCGGCGCCGTCGACTCAGAGAGAGGCGTTGGCGCCCGTTCCCTCTGACTTTGATCACCTGATCATATTTGATTGGCGGCGATTCGCTCCCCTTTGGCTTCTACTCAAAAGAAATGCGCTGAATGCGCATCGCGTCAGGGCTCGGTGCGTTTGCGAGGTCCCGACGCATCGCGATCTCGCAGGAGAAATGAAAGCGTTCGTATGTGCTCCGGCGTGAGCTTTTCTTTCCCATCTGGAAGGACACGCTCACTCGCCTCACGCACGCTTAGCAGCCCTTTTCGCGACCGTCTTTGTGTCCAGCGGTGGATCGTCAGGGCTGCGACCCCCACACGCGCTTTGCGGCTCCTCCTCGCGGCGTCCAGTGGGTGGCGCTGCTGCAGAGAGGAAACTGCACGTTCAAGGAGAAAATCCTGAAGGCCGCCGCCTTCAACGCCTCCGCCGTGCTCATCTACAACAACTCCACCAACAAGACTGTCAAGATGGGCCATGAAGGTCAGCGCTGACGCACGCGGCTCCGCATGCTAGCCGGCTAAGATGAGCGACACTTGGGGTCTGGGGAAAAGGGCAAAAAGCCGTTGATTTGTTCAGGAAATTTGGAATAGCCCCATCGGGAGCAGTATCCGTAGGGCAGAGGTGTTCAAACTACGGCCCGGGGGCCATTTATGGCATGTTCCCCCCCCCCCCAAAATGACCCCCGTTTGTTCTATTTTTGGTTCCGAATGTGGAGATTCAGCCGCTGTCAAATTCAGAGCTGGGTCGATTCTGTGAGAGAGAGGCCAAAAAAAAAAACCCACCTTGAACAGAAAGCTGATGAAATCAACTCGACAATTCAAATGATCTCGAATTGCTCTCCTGGCCGACTTGAGCGTGTTGACCAATTTTAAAGTGGCTCTTCCGTTTTTCTGCATGCGGCAAGTTTGGACACCCCTGCGGTGTAAAAAGTGTCATTATGTAAAAGTAATGACATAAAAGTGTCATTATGTGGCCGGGGTCCCTCGGGCCCCCGTTAATGTCGCACCCCGAGAAAGGCCTGGGTCCCGACGGCCGGACGGTCGGGCCTCACCCGGCATTCCCGCTGCGATGTGGCGTTCAGGTACGGGCGACACGGTGGCGGTGATGATCACGGAAAGGTACGGCAAAGACATCCTGGCCCAGCTGGAGAGGAATCTGAGCGTGGTGGTGACGGTCCTGGTGGGTCAGCGCATTCCGACCAAGACCGTCAACCGGGGCTCGCTGGTCTTTGTGTCCATCTCCTTCATCGTCCTCATGATCATCTCCTCTGCTTGGCTCATCTTCTACTTCATCCAGAAGATACGATACGGCGCGGCGCCCCACCGTGGCCACGTACGTGTGCCCGCGTGCCCCGCGTGCGTACGCGCGCGTACGCGCGCGTGTCCTAACGATGCGTCTTCTGTTGGTCTGACGTCAGCGTCGTCTGGGCGATGCAGCCAAGAAGGCCATCGGGAAGTTGAGCACCAGGACGGTGAAGAAAGGAGATAAGGTCAAATCCGCGTGTGTATGTGTGCATGCGCGCGCGCGCGCGTGTTTCTTTCACACGCGGCTTTCAATTGAAATGTGCGCGCGTGTGCGTAGGAGACGGATCCTGACTTCAACCACTGTGCCGTTTGTATCGAAGCGTACCAGCTGAACGACGTCGTCCGCATCCTTCCCTGCAAGTGAGTCGCCTGATGGCCGGGGGCCACGTATCAAGGCCCAAAAAACAAGTGACCTGTGCGCAACTTCCAAAGTACAGTGAAACTCCTCTACAACGAAATCAAGTTTGCAGCAAGAATTTTTTCACAACAGGGGGTTTTTCACAATAGCAAATTTGATCTCAGATGTAAACACACACAAACAAACGTATGTGTACTCTTTATTTTTATTCCAAGAGTGCATAAGTATGAGCATGCACTTGTTTGACACTTCATATAGTCAGTGTAGAAAGAAAAAAAACAGACATTTACAATCAGCATTCACTTTCACTTACATCCATTTCTTGGATAGCGGCTTTCATTTTGATCACTTTTGCCCTCTCTTTCAGCGTCGGAGCTCTTCTTATCTTAGCTGCTTGACATCCAAAGGTCCGCTTTGTAGCCATTTTAGCAATGCAACGTTCTTGCTGCGTCTGAAACTAACAATAACAAATACGTCCTGTACTACTGGCATGCGTAAACCAGTGTGGTGGTTGCTGTTGCCGTTTCCGAACGAAGCAGTCGAGGTCGCTGTTGGATTAGACTTCGTTGGACTGAATCATCGCGAGTCAAGAGCAGAGAAAAAGAATTTGTATAACCCAACAGGGTTTTTTTTTTCGTTGTATGGGGGACAGGAAAGTGGGAATGCTGTGACTGCATAAAGATTTTTTCACACTAGGGGGTATTTTCGCCCATGTAGGTTTCGTTGTAGAGGAGTTTCACTGTATGCCCAAAAAAAGCTTTCAGGGGAGAAAAGTGCACTGGCGGCCGAGTTCTCACTTGTTTTATTTGATCCGGTTGGCTTTGGCACCCTCCCCCGACCCCCAGGATTTGGGGGCTTACTCTAAAATGGCACAAGATGGCGCCCAAGCCGAATCTCACTTCCGGACTGGCGCTCCCCGGTCCCCTGAAGTTGACGGTGTCACACGCGTGCGTGCATTATGTGTGTTCAGGCACGTGTTCCACAAGGCGTGCGTGGATCCGTGGCTGAACGAGCACTGCACGTGTCCCATGTGCAAACTCAACATCCTCAAGGCCCTCGGCATCGCGGTGAGTCGGCGTCCTCCCCGGCGCATGCCAGATCCCGACGTCGCGTCGTCCCCGTCGGCAACGTGGCGTGCGTTTGTCGTGCAGAGCGGCGTCCCGTGCGCGGACGGCGAGGTGGCGGACGCGGAGCGCTCCGGTGGGAGTCTGGCGCCCGCCGGCCCGAGGGCGTCGCTCGCTCAGCGCCGCGGCGGCGGCGGCGGCGGGCCCGCCGTCAGCCTGGAGCCGCTGAGCCCGCCCTGCCCGGAGGCTCCGCCCCGCTCCCCCACTGACATCGCCATTGCCGTCACCGGTAAGGTCGGGCCGCTCATTATTCACACGGATACACTTCTTTTTTTGGGTGTGTGTGTGTGTGTGTGTGTGTGTGTTTTCAGTGGATGGCTCTTCTTTACGAATGACAGATGGAGAAATGGAATCCTTTAATGCAGTTTATTAAAAAAGGAGAAAAAAAAAGTCTGCACCTCCGAACGGCTGAACAAGAACACACCTCCTTCCTGGAGACACAAAACACTTCCTTGTTCCCTTAACCAATCAGATAATTGAAGTCTTTAATTTGTAAAACTGCCCCCCCCCAAAAAAAAAGAAAGAAAGAAACCAAACTTGGGTGATTTTTTTTTTTTTAGGTTGAAATGTATTTGTCAGATTTTTGAGGGTTCGGGTCGTTGAATTTTTTTTGGGGGGGGATATGTTGTGATGATTATTGTTACCTGCGATTGGCTGGCAACCAATTCAGGGTGTCCCCCGCCTACTGCCCGATGACAGCTGGGATAGGCTCCAGCACCCCCCGCGACCCTAATGAGGATAAAGCGGTTCGGAAGTGATGAATGAATGAATGAATGAATGAATGAATTATTATTGTTACTACAGATTTGGGAGAATTTTTTTTACACTGAACCTTTCGACATTAGTTTTTACAGATTTTCATTCATGTTTTATGTTGACTTTTTTTAGGCAGAATTTTTTATTTATTTTTATATATTTTTCGATGGAAATTTTGAGATGTTGAATCAAGAAAAAAATTGCATAATTTGGAATTTCAAAATTTGAAAGCAAAACATTTTGTTTGCGTGCGTGCAGGTGGTCACTTCTTCACGTCGGCGCCTCCGCCTCGCACAGAGCTGCCGGACCTTCAGGCCCCACTGGACCTCTACGATGACAAGTCCTGAAGGCCGGCGCCATGGCAACCCCTCCGCCTCCTTTTCACACACGCACACGCACACACACACGCACGTAAACACAAAGGTTTTGACCTGCGTAATGACAGTGGACTTGAGAACTCCAAAGTGCTGTAGATGAAGCGGATCACTCCGGATCTGGTCACACCGGCTTTGGGAGTAGAAGAAGCCCGCACGAAGCCAACCCCTGAATCTTCCATGAAAAACGGAATTCCTCGGTAGGTTCCATGTTCATCAAGGCTCTGAGAAGTTGCGCTCGCACTTGCGGGTCCTCCTTTTCCATTTCTTATGTGCCCAAATGGTTCGCGGCATGTTTTACGGGGGGACGAGGGCCCCGTCTCGAGGATCCCGGAGAAGTTACGCGGATCCGTCACTTGTTCTTCCAGTGTTTTGTTCCTTATTAGAAAAGCCAATTGGCCGAATTCCAGAGTGCCTGAATGTTGGCCAGCGGACGCGACTGCAGCTGGATCACGACCAAAGAATCAGAAGCACTGGCGCTTTGAAGCAAGCGCAGAACAATCCTGAGACCAGAAGCAGAACTTCCGTCGAGACGCCCCCGTCCCCACGACCACCCTCTGCCGCGACCAATCGCTTTTAAGCAACAGTCACCCGCTGGCGAGTCCTGCTGCGACGGTGCCCGCTTTCCCCATTGTCACGTCGCTATGGTCATTGTCAAAGAAGACCGATCGTCCGAAACGGAAATCGGGCTCACCTTTCAATGCTAACCCCCTTCACCCCAACGTTAGCCGTGCTCAGCGCAAATACTGCAAGCTGAGATTTGCACAAAGGACAGAAGGAAAAGTTGAACTCGTGTGAGCATAGGAAGACAAAGGGAACGCAGGTGTCGAAGTGGCTTCAGAATATGACATTCATGTGCTACTTTGCTCATTAGCCTAGCTGCTAACTAGCCCGACAACATCCTTTAGTTTCCCTCGTAGAAACCCCCGACGGCATCTCGGCCGTATGAACGCACCGAGCGAAGCTTTGACGGTGGCGGAGGGCTGCTCCTTGACGAGGGTCAATCCATTGAATGAGTAGCATTCAAACGCCATGAACCCAAATGTATACAATCTAAGGAGCAATATCATGAGAAAATGCATATTCCGCAGCCTATGACAACGGTGAGCCAAAGCGTCCAAACTCCATGAACAATACTCGCATTTGCAGATTTAGTCAAGAGAACCAGATATAGCGGTTCATATCGCAAACGGGCACGTTCAAGTTTCGAGTTGCCAGCGCAAGGCCAATGGGAGGCGTGCGATTGCTCCAAGTTTGATGGTGGGCAAATCAGGACTTCTTGAACTGCGATTCAACTACCGTCAACTGAGACAGGCCATAGTTGTTTGCATGTGGCAAAGGGAAATGGAGCAAAAGCTCGAATCATTTCCACAATAACTTCAATCATTTGATGACTGAACGTTTGTTGTACAATATGAGGACAAACTCGGCTACAAACGGTGTGACGTGTCGGTGTGTACGAAACATGGAATTGATGTACTGTAGTTTCTTGGTAGTGTGTCGCTATTAAAATGCCGCTGCGTTGACCCCCGTCGGTGTGATCGCCTTGCCCGCCGGACCGCCTCTTGGAGTCACCTGACCCTGGTGTGCGACGCGTTTGGCGCAAACCTCAACCCAACATTTCATACAATGCAAATACGTGATAATCACGATAAATAAGCCAACAAGTCACCTCATCCTTAATTTAGCCAATTACCTTTGTTTCGCATGATCTCCAAGCTCGCTCCAAAACACCCCCTCCAGCACGACGGCGACAGAATCTAATCAACTTTTCACATAAGTGGACATCAAACCTCATCTTTTAAAAAATAAAAATAAAGCAAAGCCTACAGATGGAATATTTTAAATAAAACCTAGCGGTTGGTCATTGTTGTAAAGTACATATTCTGTTGATCCTACTGCTGCGGAGGTCTCTCGCTGGTCATGTGTAGGCATCATTGCTGGTGACTACACTCGGTTGGAGGCAGAAGACTGGAGACGTTTCTTATTTTTCTGTGTGGTCACGACCACTGAGTCACTCAACACCCGACGTGCCTCAGCGCACCGTCACTGCCAGAAGCGAACTGCAGGGAAGCTCCACCCCCTTTATTTCTATACACCCCATAACGTGGTATCCTTCCACACAAAATAGTACCAAACATCGTCACTCAACATATTCTTTGGATTTCAAATAAGTGATCACGTTCTTCTCCGAAGTTCTATACGACGTTGAGAGGACAGCATGCAGTTTTCAAGTTTGTTTTCGGTGTAAAGCTGTCTAAAACGCGTCATGTAAAAAAAAAAAAAAAAATCTCGCCACCCAAATTCATGTGCAAACATCTACCGAGGCCTACATCAATGTCTGAAAATATCCAAACGGTCGCACCAACGTTTGAGATATGACGGCCATTACGGTCTTCCGCTGCACAGGTTCGCACTCAAGCTTAATGCCCATAAAATCGAAAATATTGGATTGTTTGGATATTTTCAGGGGTCGAAGAGGGAGGCGGTGCTGTGCACGTGATTGTTGGCGACGATCTGTCGTCGTTAAGCTATTTCCCGATAGAGAACGTCCGAAAGCTTCATGCCCATCAAGTCCAAAACACTGTGGCGATTGCCTTGATATTTTCAGAGAGCGTAGGTGGTGTTGTTTTTAGTCACAGATCTCGAACATTAAGCCATGTTTAAAAAAAAAATACACGCACATGAAGCGTTTTTGACGTTCTCCGCGACAACTGGACGTTTCGCTTTGGGTGCTGGCAGTGAACGGGTTAACCGTCGATGACGTAGGACGCCGGGAGCGTGTCGACGCGTCAACCCGGAAGTGATGTGCAGTCAGCAGACTGCGGGGGGGAAACACAAGCAAAACAACGGCGTCGGCGGCCCTCCGCTCTTCCCGACGAGCGCGACTTGAGAGACGAACGAAGCGAACCGCCGCGGAAGAGCATGTGGATCCACCCGGAAGAGGTTCTGCTGGCCGGCCCGCTCTGGGTTTCCGAGCGAGCCAACCCCTTCTTCATCCTTCAGCGGCGGCGGGGCCACGGCCGCGGAGGGGGGCTCTCCGGTCCGTCCTCCTCCTCCTCATGACCGTGACACTCTCACTCCTTTTCCCTCGTCTGTCGTTTATTCCTTTTCTTCTTCGCCTTCTCGATGCTTTTCTTCTCCTTTTTCTTCGCAAAGTCAAGCAAGTCATGTCCGCTTTTGTTCAAGTGTAATCAACGCGACTCTTTGTATTACAATTGCGTGTTGAGCCCTTGTTGAATGGAATAAATGAACTTAGCATTTAGACTGGACGTCGTGACGTCGGCAGCCAGGTCGGGGGCGGGTGCGCGCCCGTCTGCTGATGGACACCAAGTTGAGCCCAAAAACCTTTTTGGACACCATCTTAGGAATAGGCTCTTCTGCTGGTACCAATGGCCTGGCGCCTTATAACAAGCAAGTGCACAACAAAGAGCTTCTCGTGTTGGTGTCAAGAACCGCAGAAGAAAAGGATGCACTGCTGTGTGACGACGAGGCGGTTGTTGCGTGCAGGTCTGCTGGTGGGGACTCTGGACGTGGTTCTGGACTCCAGCGCCAGGGTGGCCCCCTACAGGATCCTCCTCCAGACGGCCGACTCGCAGATCTTCTGGAACGTGGCCTGCGGTGAGTCCCACGGCCGCCCGCCCACCCCCGGCCGGCGTTTGACCCAGGGCCTCGTCTCACAGGTTCCTCACGCAAGGAGATCACGGAGCACTGGGATTGGCTGGAGGCCAACCTGCTGCAGACCGTCGCCGCCTTCGACAACGACTCTGACGTCACGACCTTCGTCAGGGGCAAGATTTCTGTACGTCGCCGCCGGGCCGCGCTTTCTCTGACGTGTACTAACTGTCACTGGGGTGGGGGGGGGCGCTCAAATCGTAGGGTCTGATCGCCGAGGAAAAGCGGGCGACGCTGGGCGACGGGCAGGAGGAGGATTGCGGCAAGTTCCAGGAAGCCCAGCTGAAGATGCGCAAGCTGTTTGGGATGCCCGAAGAGGAGAAGCTGGTCAACTATTACTCGTGCAGCTACTGGAAAGGTCGCGTGCCGCGGCAGGGGTGGCTCTACCTGTCCGTCAACCACCTGTGCTTCTACTCCTTCCTGCTGGGCAAGGAAGGTAGGAGAGCTTCCCATGCCGCTTGCGCCCGCCCCGTCCGTGTCTGGCTCCCTGACTGTGATTTTGCTAGCAAGAGATTCTCCCGTCGCTAGCGACGTCTTCCCATCTCATGATGGAACTCGTGCCTTATTCTGTGACCTTTTCTGGTGCTAGCGACGAGGAACCTCTTCTGATGCTGTCATGAGCTCGTTACGAACTCGGCCGCCATGGAAACACACAGCGAGTCGAAGGGGCTGTTTTGCTCTCAATTTTTCTTGTGTCTTTGAAAAGTCTCAGGTGTGAATTTGTCCCGATAAGGGAGGCAAAAACAAGTCAGGCCGCCAACGTGAACTCATTCAATACCAGCCAATTCTGGACCAAGTCTGAAAAGACGTTTAAAAACGTCTTTGGGAGTGAATGAGTTCAAGATGAAGCGTGTTCAATATTTACGGGCAAAAAAAAAATCTTCGGGGAAGCCGACGTCTCCCGAGTCATGTGGCTCCCGTCAAGTATGATGGAACGAAGCCGATCGTAGCGCCCTGACTGACGAACGAGGAAGCGGCAGTAAGAAAAAAAAAATGTAATGCAATATGGAAATAGGCGGAAAGACAATGATGAAGAAATAGCAAATGCGGGAAGAAACGCGGCACGGATCCGTGCCGACCGTCCGTTCTTCTGTTGCTCCAGGAGCTTTTGTAGTCGGCGCCGAGAAGCTCTTGCGGTCGTGCCGAGCACTCGTCGGTGGCGATATTCCGCCGGCACCGAGGGTTTCGCACGTTGACGAGATGCCGTCGGCGGCCGCGAAGCACTCGGGTCCGCCGGCACGGCGAGGCTCTCGAGTCGGTCGGCGTGTCCTACGTGCCTTTGTGGGGATGTCTCGCAGTGACGGTGGTGGTCCAGTGGACGGAGGTGACCCGGCTGGAGAGGAACGCCACCCTGTTGTTCCCGGAGAGCGTCCGCGTGAGCACTCGCACGGGGGAGCACTTCTTCTCCATGTTCCTCAACATCGGCGACGCCTTCAAGCTGATGGAGCAGCTGGCCAACCTGGCCATGCGGCAGCTGCTGGACAACGAGGCCTTCGCCGCCGACCGCTCGCTGCCCAAACCCCGCAAGGCCCTCAAGAACGTCTCCGTCCTCAAGAGGTGCGGCGAGTCGCCCTTTCCCGATTCCGCCTCGAACGACCGCCGCGGTCGCCGGTGCGCTTTCCGCTCGCGTGCCCCGTTCGTAGCGCCGCCGGGCTCACTGGACGGCCAGGCGCCGCGATCGCTGCCGTCCGTCTTTTGCCAGTACCCCGTCAATGGCGGTTTCCTCGACAGGGATCTGGACGCCCGGGCCAAGAACGAGCGTTACCGGAGCACCTTCCGCCTGACGCCGGACGAGCGTCTGGACGGACACACGGACTGCACGCTGTGGACGCCCTTCGCCAAGATGCACGTGGTGGGCCAGCTTTTCATCTCCAACAACTACGTCTGCTTCGCCAGCCGAGAAGAAGACCTGTGCCAGCTCATCATCCCGCTCAGAGAGGTCCGACTCGCTCTCTGAGTCCAAACGGACACCAAACACTGGAATGACACCCCCCCCCCCCCCCCTCCTTCCCCCCCCCCCCCCCCCCCCCC
>CAAKHF010024118.1:54431-68590 GCA_901007745.1 Hippocampus kuda | reverse complement strand
CGGAATGACCCCCCCCCCCCCGCCCCTCCTTCCTCACGAGCCAATTCATGACGTTTTTGAAAGGCTTTGACTTCGGAGTGCTCCGACGTAGCGTTTTTTTTAAGGCGTTATCTGCTGTTGCTCGGTCCTTTTTGTTTTGTCGTGCAAGCCAAAACGGGAGTTAGGGGTGAGGTTCACATTTGCTGGCGCTCAAGCGAAACGGGGGGGGGGGGGCCTAAAAACTCAATGCCCGCAGCCGTTTGACAGGCCCACAAAAAATTTGTCTTGTAGCCTTCTACAGAGTCGGCCAAAAGAATGTGGACACGCGTATCGGCACGGAGAAAAAGCGCCGCGATATTTGAAGACATCAGCAGATGATTGCGGATGATTCCCCAAGCTTGCAGACGTTTCTCCCCAACAATGGCCGACGTGTCCGGTGGGACCGTTGCGTGTGCGTTTTGCTGCCTTCAACTCCGCCGAAGGTTCCCCGGCAGGATGGAGAGTGTCACGGGAAAGCCGCTCCGGCGGCGACCCTTCGGCGAGAAACGCAAAAGGGCCGGCACGGCGGTCCCGTCGGATACGTTTGGCCTCCCTTCCCCGAGCCGCGATGTGGACCGCTGGCCCTCGGCTCACCGCATTGCCCGCGCTGCCCCCCCCCGAGCCGCCGATGCTCGCCGTTAGCTGTCCTCCTGTCCGTCGTCGCGAGCGGCCTGTCGAACGGGAATTTGGATGCGAGATTGTCGGGGAATCCTTTTGAGGTTCTGCCGAAAAACCTGCCAGGAGGCGAACGCGCTTGACCGCCGTGTGGCTCGGCCCGCCAGGTGTCCATTGTGGAGAAGGCGGACAGCAGCGGCGTTCTTCCGTGCCCCGTGTCCATCAGCACCAAAAACAAAATGAACTTCCTGTTCGCCAACCTGAGAGATCGAGACTTCCTGGTCCAGCGCATCTCCGACTTCCTGCAGAGGACGCCGGACGGCCCGCGGGGGGACGTCGCTCCTCTGGCGGCCACGGTAAGACCCGCGTCCTTTCCGGGAGTCCGGCTCGGAGCCGAGCGCGTGCTCTCGCGGGAAGGAACGATCCGGCCAGAGCGGCGCGCTGCTCGGCTCTCGCTTGCGCTTGGCTCGCCGCCCATACGAGAGGCCAATCCTGTTTTTGGGCCGACGGTGTGACAGCCCGCGAGGCATTTGTCTCCTGTACTTGGAGCCCCCCTCGGACGGCGCGAACCACTGAGGACGCGAGCCGGACAAGTGCGGGAGGCTTTCCGGCCAATCGAGCACGTTGAAATGAGCGGAGGAGCTCTCCATTTTTTTGCAGGGGCTGTCAGTGGCGGCCGCGTTTCAGATTTGTGCTTGAGCTTGTCATGGAATGAAATCGTTGAGCTTGCAACCAAAGTGGACGCCGCACCGTCGCTTTCTCAAATCGGCGTGAGCGTCTCGCCAAGTGTCAATTCGTTTTTCACTTCTGCCATCCAGCGTGTTGCCGCGTGAATTTAACGGGACAGAGGAGACAGAGGAGAAGACTGGATTTTTGGTTTGATGAATGAATATCGGGTTGTGAAAAGGAAAATGGATGCGATTCAATTCATTGATATGTGGTTTGGCACCAATTGCATCATGAAGGTCTTTGCTCACACGGTCCTTTTGTCCCGCCAGCAGGCGGCGTCCGGCGTCCCCAGGGGGCGCCATTACCACTCTGACGTGCCCACGGCCACGCGGGGGCTTCTGCAGCTTTACCGTCAAGATGCCCCCGAGGACCTGGGACCCAAAGCTGTGAGTCCGACCACTCGCGTGGGTTTCTATTCCATCCAAGCGGATTCGCTTGACCCCTTCCCGTCTGGGACGGCAGAAATAAATGGCCGACGTTGGATGCGTACGACTTGATGGCCACGTTCGGGGCCCGTCAAACGGAACTCGCGCTCACGTCACGTCTTGTGTCCCCGTGGCCGTCAGATGAAGGAGAAGATGAAGGAGGAAGCGTGGAACATCCACTTCTCGGAGTTTGGCCGCGGAGTCTGCATGTACAGGACGTCCAGAAGCCGAGAACTGGTGCTCGGCGGCATTCCCGAGAAGCTTCGAGGAGAACTCTGGTTGCTCTTCTCAGGTAGGCCCTTAGCCAGCGCCTCCTTTTTTTTTTTTGATCTCTTGGACGACTTTGCGTGCATTTCGCTCCTTCGCCGCCTTGCTCTTCTGCCCCCCCCCCCGCTGCTTCCTCATCACATCACGAGCTCCCGCCCCGCGTGCCCAGGAGCGCAGAACCAGATGTCGACGCACGCCGGCTACTACGGCGAGCTGGTGGAGCGGGCGGCGGGCCTGAGCTCTTTGGCCACGGAGGAGATCGAGCGGGACCTCCACCGCTCCATGCCCGAGCACCGAGCCTTCCAGAACGAGACGGGCATCGCCGCCCTGCGCCGCGTCCTCACCGCCTACGCCCACAGGAACCCGGGCATCGGCTACTGCCAGGTGGGTGGAGCCTCCGCGCGGGCGGGGCAGGGCGGGGCCGCGTGACTGACGGCGCGCTCCCGCAGGCCATGAACATCGTGACGTCGGTGCTGCTGCTCTACTGCACCGAGGAGGAGGCCTTCTGGCTGCTGGTGGCGCTCTGCGAACGCATGCTGCCCGACTACTACAACACCAGGGTCGTGGGTGGGTACGCCGGAAAAGCCGTCGCTCGTACCCACGCGCCCATCCAGCGGCGTTTCCATGACCCCAGATCCTCGCCTTGGCCGATACCAACGCTTGAGAATCCCCGTCGCGGTTTGACGGAAGCCAATTGGGGGGGGGGGGGGGAAAAAGTATTCTCGGAGCGAGCGTGCCGACGGTCCTTTCATTCTCCAAATGCCGAGGCAAGACTTGAGTTGCCCTCGCGGCTGACCTGCGTGTGTTTGCAGGCGCTCTGGTGGACCAGGGCGTGTTTGAAGACCTGACCCAGGCCTTCCTGCCCCTCTTGTACGAGCACATGCAGGACCTGGGCGTCATCTCCACCATCAGCCTGTCGTGGTTCCTCACCCTCTTCCTGTCCGTCATGCCCTTTGACAGCGCCGTGCTCCTGGTCGACTGCTTCTTCTACGAGGGCATCAAAGTCATCTTCCAGGTGGGCCCGCCGCCGCCGCCGCCCTCGGCCGCCCCGCCGGTGGCGCTCACGCTCCCCGTGCCGCCCGCAGGTGGCGCTGGCGGTGCTCCACGATAACATGGACGCCTTGTTGGCCTGCGCCGACGAGGGCGAAGCCATGACGGTCCTGGGAAGGTAGCCGTCGCCGTTGTGCGCTTCGCACGCTGGCCGCCAGTTCTGATCCGCCCGCGCCTGCCCGTTTAGGTACCTGGACCACGTGGTGAACAAGCAGATCGCCACGCCGCCCGTGCCCCACTTGCACGCCCTCCTCACCGGCGGAGACGAGCCGCCGCCCGAGATTGACATCTTCGACCTCATCAGGTCCTCCTACGAGGTCAGATCGTAATGATGATGATGACGGCGATGTCAGAGTAGGCCTCCTTAAGGCACAGTCCCGATCTTAGTTGTTTCCCTGCGTGGACTTTCCACTGCTACAAATGACTTGTGCACCCTAAGCTTGTCCAAACGCGATATAAGCAGCCCCGACCTCGCAGTCAAACATGGCAAAAGTCTGGAAACATGTTTTAGGTTGCGTCATGCCCGCGAGGATGCAGACCAGATCAAGCCTAAAGTAAAAAGCTCGGGGGAGGTGGGGGGGGGGGGGGGGGGGGCTCCAGCGCAGAGGAGTCTTGTCTCCCAGGCCAAGAAGTTCATGGTCTTGGCGTCGTCGATGTTGGCAGAGCAGACATCGGGGGGGAAAGATTCAGCCGAAGTTTGGGTCTCACTGAAGCCCGACTTGACAGGAAGCTCACAGAGTAAAAGGGGAGGTCAAAATGCAAATGGCTTCTGAGTGCACATTCCCCCTTTGGGCTTCGATGAACCGAGCGTCGAGGATGTGAGCATGCGCTAACGGTTGGGTCAGATGAATTTCAGATGGCCACGGCGCACGCAGGCGGCGCGCCGCTAACGGCACAAAGAAAGCGCCGGCAGTGAACCCAAAGCGCCAACAATGGCGAGGCTGCGCGCAGCTCCGGCTAACCCGCCGCCGTTTGGCTGACTTGTGCGAGCAGAAGTTCGGCGGCCTTCGCTCCGACGTCATCGAGCAGATGAGGTTCAAGCAGAGGTTAAAGGTCATCCAGTCGCTGGAGGACACGACCAAACGGAGCGTGGTGAGCCGGGTCTCCGGCTAACGGGCTAACGGGCTAAGGGGCTAACGGGCTCACGGGCTAAAGTGTTACGCGCGCAGGTGCGAGCCATGATGACCGAGTCGGCCTTCGATATCGAGGAGCTGGAGGAGCTCTACTGCCTCTTTAAGGTGGGAGCCGTCGAGGTCGGCCGCTCGGCGTGACGGCGGCAGGCCTTGAAGGCGGCCCCGCGCTCCTTTCAGGCCCAGCACATGAGCAGCCGCTACTGGGGCTCCGGCGGCTTGGCGGCGGCGCGCCACGACCCCAGCCTGCCCTACCTGGAGCAGTACCGCATCGACGCCGCTCAGTTCTCGCAGCTCCTCTGCGCCCTGGCCGCCTGGCGCTGCGCCGGCCACGCCCCCGTCCTGGCCGCCCGACTCTTCAGGACCCTGGACCGCGACGGCGACGGCCTGGTCAACTTCAAGGAGCTGGTCACGGCGCTCAGTGAGTGGAGCCAGGCCGCGCGGGCGGGCCGCCTCCTGTAGCGCCTCACTCTCTCTGTGCCTTTCTTTGCAGGTGGCATGTACCACGGCGACATGACCGACAAGCTCAAGCTGCTCTACAAGCTCCACCTGCCGCCTGGTAAGGCTGTCCTGTCCGCCTGTCTGGATCTGCGTGGCGGTGTCCCGAATGGGGGGGACTGACTGACTGACTGGGTGTGTTGTCCTGTGCTTGAATGGGCAAAACCGCATCGATTTCATTGTTTGTTTGTGTGTCAGCTCTGTGTCCCGAAGAGGCCGAGTCCGCTCTGGAGGCCGCAAACTTCTTCACTGAAGACGCGGCAAAAGGTTCGAGTCGCTTCTGCTTTCCATCTTCTTCCTCCCCCCTCTTCTCTTTCTTCTTCCTACTCCAGAAGCTGCCTTCTTGTCTCTTCGAGACATGTTGGCACAGGGGCAAGTGGCTGCAGGTTTGCTTGGGATGACGATGGCCATAATAACAACATCCCCTGTCCTTAACACCCCCCCCCCCAAGTAGGGCAAGAGAAAGAAAACAAACAACCGAAAAAACATATGGGCAAACTGAGAAATCCTTAGAAGGGCCTTCAAACTGGGGAATGGGCAGGCTGCTGTGGGTGGCGGCTGGGCAAGATTTGACTTGTAATTTGATGGCCTGCAACGTGACTTGAAATTGCATTCCAGTTCATTGAGTAACAAACGGACCGCGTTAATCCTCATGAGGGTTGTGGGCGCTCTGGAGCCCATCCCAGCTAGCTGACTTAGGGCAGGAGGTGCGGGTGCACCCTGAACTGGTCACCAACTCGATGATGACAAGGTTGACGATGACGGTGGTGTGCAGGTGAAGAGGCCAACACGGAGTCTGGCGACGCTAGCGGTGGCGAGGAGAAGAAAGGTAACGGTTGCGCCGCCTCCGTTTGACTGAGCAAATGTGTGCGACGGAGGCCCTGACCTTGGACCTGTGACCAGTAGAGGACTACAGGTACTACCTGCGGATGTGGGCCAAGGAGAAGGAGCCCAGGCAGGAATCCATCAAAGATCTTCCTCGAATGAACCAGGTCAGCACGTCGCCGTCGTGGTGTACGCTGGCCTTGACGCTGGCCGTCCTTTTTTTTTTTTTAAACTACACATCATCAAACACTTGCCGATGGCGCGTCATCCCTCGTTTGACGTTGGCATTTGACGCGCACGTAGGAGCAGTTCATCGAGCTGTGTAAGACGCTATACAACATGTTCAGCGAGGAGCGCGACGAGCAGCAGCTGTACCACGCCATCGCCACCGTCGCCAGTCTGCTGCTGCGCATCGGCGAAGTGGGCAAGAAATTCAACAACGGCGACAAGACGGGTGCCGGCCGGCGGGCCGCCTCACCCCTCACGGCGGAGCTTTCGCCCGACGACCGCCCGGAGGAGGCCGCCGGCGAGGAGGAGACCGGAGACGACGCGTCGGCGTCGTCGTACTCCACGATGAGCGACGATGGCGGCGACGAGCGGCCGACCAGGCGGCGGCTGGGCAGCTGCGCCGACGCCGATTGGTCCGTCACCTTCGAGCAGGTCCTGGCGTCCGTGTTGACGGAGCCGGCGCTGGTGGACTACTTTGAGAGGAAAAGGGACATCCGGGCCCGGATGGCCGCGCACCAGACACGACCGTCGGTGGAGCGGCAGAGCAGCTCCGCCTCCTCGGACCGCGAGCGAGGTGACCCTTGACCCCTGACCTCTGACCTCACACATTCCCGAGCTTTCGCGTCACTGGCAGCTGCGTGGCCATAACTGTGTTTCCTCTTTCGCAAGAAGGAAATCCTAAAACGGAGAGGGAGGGGGGCGGCTGTACGTTTTGGGGCCTTTTGAACGTTAATCCTAAAAATAAACAAACATATTTACGATGAAAGCATACTGCTGCTATACAAGACAGGAGGGAGAAAAATTGGCAGTGTGATGATCAATCTCACATCGTAACGCGAATCATTTCACATTTTCTTGTGCGGAGTTCAGTATCCCTTTCCGCAATAAATGTCACATCAGTATCACATTATAGCTTGCTGAATTTCACATTTTTACACAATCAAGTTTGAATGTGATCGACAGCGCATTTTAATTTGGTGAATGTCGTGTTTTAATCTGCAACGTTGAACTACCGCGGTGGGAAAAAACCAAACAAAGGCATTTCTTGCGGTTCAGCTCAGGAGCAAAGTTCTTCTCGTGTCTTTAAAATCAACGTTACTTGCTACTGCATATAACCGGAAAGTCAGTATTATAATCATAAGGCCTGTTGTTTCAAAAGATTTTTTTTTTTTGGGAGATTTATCACCTCTTACTGAACTTTTGTTTTCTGGTGTGGCAGCAGTATGGTTCTGTAGTTTTCTTTGTTTTGTTTTTTGTAAAAAGAAAAAAAATAGGCTGTTTTTTTTTTTGTTTTCTCCCGACTGTATGGTCAAGATTTTTCTTGTTTCCAATTTGTGTTTTGGAGAAAAGGAACAAACTTGTCAAATGTTGAAATTGGATTTGACACTCTCTCCCAAAATGCATTTTGGTTTGCAAAGAAGAAAGTCTTTCAGTGTGAAAGAGATGCGATCTTGTTTCCTGTTGGATGGAAATCCTCAATTGATGTTTTAATCACGAAGCGACTGAAATTTGACAATTAAATGTGGAGCACTGTATTGTGCACGTGAATATGCATCTGAACAGTGATGAACCACCAGCTTTTATTCTTTTGTAAACCTTTGACTTTTTATTCATCCATCCTGTCATGATGTCTAATGAATAATCAATAAATCCGTATTCAACGCCTTTTTTTTAAAATCTCATTCGTAATCGATGCTATTCATTTCTGTGAAGACATCGATCGTGTCCATGATTCCTCGCGATAATTACGAAACCGATAAATCTGTAATCCATGATGGGAGATGAAATGAAGTGCGAGGAGCCTTGACCGAGCACGGAAAGCCTCCGCGCCGACAGGTGGCGCGCTCTCGTCGATGGCCGGGTGTGTGACGTCCTCTTCGAATTAGGCGCGGCAAACTGGGACGGAAAAGAAACGATTGTTTGTTTGTGGTCGTTGTCGTTGCTCTTTTTCAGTGTCTGACTTTTGACATGTCCCAAACCTTTCACGTCGTCCGGTGTTTCCTCTGCGACTGCTTCCAGGTGCAGCAAGTAAGAAGAACACAAACGCGTCGTACACACGGGAAGCTAACGGCTAACGCCGCTGGCATTCAATGAGTCCGGCCACATACTGCGTCACAACCGCCTTTAAAAATACAATACAACACATCCTGATTTATGGAGCGCTTTCACAAGAGCAGCAGCTGTAACAAAGCGCTTAACAGTTAACATAAAGTAAAATAATAAACGCAACATTTAACATAAAACACGGACAGACAGTCGTGCAGTCCTAATCACTTTTCCTCTCATACGCTTTGTTGTTTAAAGCAGTTTGAGACGAAAGAAGAGAGAATCAAAATGATAATGGTTTTGTTTGTTTGTGCAACCCCCACCCCAAAAAAAAAACGTGTGACAGGTGAAGAAGGTGAAAAAGTGGACGTGTAAACTCTGTGGGGAGAAACAATCCTTGCTCAAGGTAAGTAGATGAACGCCAGGGGACGGGTGACGTCATCGCGTTCCCCTCTCGTTCAATCGCTTGATTTCTTTGGGGGGGGGGGGAATCCATCCACGACGAAGGAGTTCGGTGGAGGCAGTGCCGCGGACTGCAGACGTCACGTTCAGAAGCTGAACGCCGCCAGGGGCGCCGTGTTGGAAGAGCGAGACGCCCGCTCGCTTTGGTAACCGCCAACTTTGTCTCATTCTCGCCGCACACGCACGAGTTTCGTGACTTTCACGTGTTTTTCACATCGCCAAATGTATGCGCCATCCTCCCGTCTTCCTGTCAATGTGGTGTGAGCATTCCTCGCCATTTATCATTTGCGAATGTTCTGTTCCGCGTGTGAATTGTTGAATGTGCGACCCACAAAAACGCATTCAACAAATCTCAAGCAGAAATAAAAATATACAAATGCTACGCTCGAAGTGCGCTCCCCAAATTAAAAAACACATACAATGCAAGACATCTTGAGTGACAAGGTCGCTGGTAACAAAGAGCGGGAGAAAAATCGCAAAAATATTTGAGGATGCGACAAATACACGAGATATTTGCGTGAATAGTTTTGAGACAAATCGCACCCCATCACAAACCGGGACGCGCGCCGTCCGTGCTCGACTTTGACGTCATCAGCATGTGATTGGCAGGCAACAGCCGGAAGAGGAAACGGGAAGTGAAGACCAGCGAGACGGGCACTTGAGAAGACGACCTCCGCAGGCCGGCACGCACGCACATCAGCGGCCTCTTCAACCCGTGAGCGCGTGCCACGCGCAGGTGAGCCGCTGGCGCAGATACATGGCCGCGCCTGAGGAGGAGGACCAAGATGTCGTTTCAAAGGACATGCCGTGTTCCCGAGGCAACAGCATGACGGACAGGTGACGATGGGCTTTTTGGGCCACGTCCGCTCCCAAACCAAATGGGCTTGTCAGACGGCTTCCTAACGCGTTTGTGTGCGCACCTCTCAGGAAGAGGAAACGTGAGGACCGAGCTCAGGTGAGGCTGGCCGGCCGGCCCCAACTCCGCGCGCGCCGAGCTTGGCTAACACGCTCAGCGCTAAGCCAGTTTGTCTCTTTTGTTGGGGCCCCGTGGAAGGTGGAGGCAAGAGTGCCGTCTTTGGGATGCGACGGCGCCGCCGGCCCTGTCGTTTGGCCCCGTCCCCTGCTCCCCCTTTGCTCCATGTTTGACAGCGGAGAAGACTTTGACGCCAGCCTCTGAGGAAAACGTCGGCCTCCACTTGCATAAAATTGCGCGGTTATTTCATGCGAAGTTTGCAACCTTCATGTTGTCCAGTTCAAAGAAAACCAAAAACATTCAAGCTGAGCAAAGCGTTTTTATTGAGTATCAAGCAAATATTGTGATGACAGGGCGCACCGACTGGACTATTAGCGATGACTGCTTTTCATCTGACGCCGTCGCATGCGCTGTGACGCGTACAAGTGTGCTATGAGGCGAAGCGCTGGCATCAGTGCGGGTGGGGGCGGGGCTTCTTGGCATACTGGATGGCGTCCAGGGCGGCGCCGATGTCAAAATCTTTGGCCTGCAAGAGGCGGGTCAGCCAGCCGCCCTCGTCGGTGAAGCCCATGGACAACATGTGACTCAGAGACTCGATCAGGCGGGGGTCCGCCTCTGGGGGGGAAGGAGGAGGCACGCGTTAGCTAAGCAGGCCTAAATTTAGCGGGGGCGGGAGGCGAGACGTTACCCGGAGGAAGGTGAGGGTACAGGGCTGCCGCCTTCAAGCCCGAAGGAGCCTTCTGGAACTCGGCAGGAGCGTCGCGGTTCAAGTCTCCCTTGAGGTTCTGGTCCCCGTCCAGATCCGGCTTGTCCTCCTGCAGCAACGATTGCAGTTCGCCGCTGGACGGGTCCACCTCCTTGCAGGTGACGTGAGTCCACTCCTCATCCAAGTCTGTGGCGGCAGCGGCTGAAGCCTGACGTCGGCGAAAGAGCGCGACGGCATCGTCGTCTGACTTTTGGGCTCCACAATTATAAATGAAAAAAACCAGATCCAAATCCCAACATGGTGATTGGGGAGTTGGGAATGATGAACCACCCAAAGCCACATTGCAACACTGCTGAGCCACAAATAAGCAAAGGGAGATTGTCGGTGGGCTTTTCAGCAACCGTCTGGGTCAGTGAGAGACTCAGCTGGCCTTGAAATGCATGCCACGAGTCCTTTGCGGCCCGGCCCACGCGGCCGCCAGATGCCAAGAACAACGCGCCTCCTGCAAGGCGTTCGTTCACGAGCTTGCACGCAAACAGCAAAAATGACAACATGATATCATTGCTGTGACGGTGTCTCGGCCCCTTAAAAGAGGAAAACTTCAAATGCTCCCCAAAGTGAAATGGTTCATCATTCCTGACTGCCAAACCATCGAGGTCCACCGCAAAAAGGTGAGTCTGACCTTTGTGGGCTGAGCGTCGCCCTCAGCTCCGCACACCTCCGCCTCTCCTTCATCCTGACTGGTCACCTTGGTCCTCTGGCCCTGGTGCTCCACGTCAATGTCAACGTCGATGCCTGCGCGCGACGACGACGACGACAAAAAAAAAAAAAACGCATCACTTTCCATCCCGACGGCCGCGCAGCAACATGCCACTCACCTAGCGGGCTCAGCATGGCCGCCACGCCCTCACCAACGTTCTTCAGGAAGCTGAGGCCTGCTTTGGGGTCAAAGGTCACAGATGAGCCCACGCGGCACACGGTAAGGATGAACACATGAACAAGCAAGGCACTGACCGGCGGGGGCGCCGCATCTGGCACACTTCTGGCTCCTGCTGCAGTGCCGCATCTTCTTCATCAGCTTTCCCCGCGGGAACAGTGCCTGATCAAAGAGCGCGCAGAGCAGATGAGCTCGCGCGCACACAAAAAGCGTGACGCGAGAGGTCTAGTGCACGCTGCCGACCTGCAGGGGGTGCCAGATTGGCAGCAGGGGGTGCTCGGTGTGCTTCCCTTGGACCTGGCAAGCCGAGCAAAGGTCGTAGTCGGGACACACGCTGCACTTGAAGCGCACGCCCGCTACCGGACCTTCGCAACCGTCGCACGTCACGTTGGGGTGCACGCCGCCCAGGTGGGGTGAGGGAGGGGCCGCCGCCGTCGCAAACGCATTCGGGGGAAAGGCCTGAATGGGGAAGTCCCGACGGTGCTCTCTCTTCTCTGGAAACACAAACATATTCAGCAGGGAAACGGTTATCGAAATAGCTTTTCATATTTCAATGCACAGAGCAAAGCTTTACTCTTCAACATCCGAATGGAAAATATGAACAGGCACGTAAGATTTCTTCATTTTTCTCATATAAATGATCGAACAAGAAAAAAAGGAATTGAACTACAAAATAAAAAAACACATTAACATATATACACATTTGTAAAATGTAAATTAAACCATCAATATGCATTGATATTTTTAAGAATGTACGAAAAGATTCATATATTTAGATATTGTACGTTACAAAAACAGACATACATTTGATTTATCTATGAAGAGATTGATGGCCGGAGTCCATGTTTTTACTTCTATTTGTATTCGAGTAAACAATTGGCATTCCGGTTGGCTTTTTATCAACGGTCCGTGTGAAATGCGGTTGGCGCTTTGGGACTTTCGGATGGTGACGGTGACGACGACGTTTTGATTTTTGTCTGTTTACCTTTGATGAAAACCCGGAAGACGTCATCCTTCATGCAGGCCACGCCCATGGCGAGCTCGTCATCCGACGAGAAGGCCACCAGGTCCCCTTCGCAGTCTGGTCAAAAAACAAAACAGAGGCCAACCATCAAACTTTTCGGAGCGAGGCCCGAAGGAAAAAACAAAAAAACGACATCAACAAATCAGCCGTGTGCTGTCCGACCTTTGTAGTACATGTTGAAGGCGGTCTTCTTGAGTCCGGAGAATATCTGACAAGTTTTGTCGCACAGATGTTCGAAGCTTCCGACCGCGTCTTGCTCCACCAGGAAGCGGCGAATCTCCCGAACCGACTCCTCTTTGCCCAGCAGGTAAGCCTTCACCGTCACCGACATTTTGGCCGCTGCTTCTATTCTTTTTCTCTTCTTCTTCTGCTGCTGCTGCTCTGCTTGCGCTTCTTCCGTTCGTCGTCGTAGAATCGACTTGGGCACTTTGTGACGCAGCTTTTAAATCCTGTTGCTCGACTTGTCTCGGCCACTTCCGGGTAGAGCGTCACCAACTTGGACTCAATATTTACATGACGGCCGATAGGTTCAGCGCTCAAGCCCCGCCCACGCGGACCAATGAGCTAGCCGGAGGATGACGAAGCCTTTTTTTCCAATCCGGGGATTCCCCGCGCCTCATGTGACACGATCGCCCAAAAATTCGCTCGTCATGCTAACGCTAACAACAAACAGCAATTGCTATTTCTTTTTCATTTTAGTCCGTTGCAAATATTTTACGTTCGATAACCACACGCTGTCAAGTGGCTTTTTTACCGACTCATCGCATTCATTGTTTAAAAGTATAATTTTTTTTTCAATCAAATCACTAAGTCTTTTGGGGCTGCAACTAACAATTGTTTTCATCGAAATTTTAATTTCCATCGCTGTAATGTATTGCAACACAGGACACGATTAAAATAAATAAACGATCATGATTTAGCTGCTGGTTTGGTCCAGAAAAGCGGGCAAAAATATTGATCTTTACTTCTCGAAGTCAAAGCCGATGTTCGCCAATTTTATTTGGATTTGACACAAAAGATAATAGGTCTGATTTCATAGTTTGAAATTTTCAACTGAACAATTTGAAATGTAACCAAGGTCCCAACACAATGATTCAAATAATGATCAATTGTCTTAATCATGAATCCCGATTGAAATCCCAACGTGTATTTGATGCATTAAATGTACTTTTTCTTCTGAACATTTGCTTCCAATTTCTTGTATGTTTACCAAATCTCCTTTTCGAGTGAAACATTTTCTTCCAAGCAACCGAAGGAGGAGATTTTGAAGTAGAAAAAGACAAAAAGCTTGAAAATGAAACGACAGCAGCCAAGTTTATGAAAATTTTATGAGAAATAGAACAATTTTATGTAGACAAGTGAACATTGCATCAGTTTGGAGTGGGGATGATGCACAGGGTGGTGGTGACGTTTTATTTTAAAAAAACAAAAACAAACCCTTTATTTTTACCCAAAACATTTTGTCACCCTTTTGCTCTGAAGTCATATTCAAGCGGCTCTTAATACATGTCTTCAGTATGACCTTTGTCCACCTTAGTCACGCTTGACTCAGAGAATGTTTTTGTCACGTGGTGACGAGTGAAGAGAAAGGCCCCGCCTTTGAGCTTTCCGGAACATTCCGCCTGCTGGAGTTTCCCGTCGGGCCGGTCCTTCCGGTCGGGTGACCGCTCGCTCCCGGTTGAAGGGTGCACGTGGCGCTATCTTGACGTGCGCAACACAAACAGATACGTAAGACCGGTCCAAACAAAAAAAAACTTCAAAAACAAAACCCAACAAAGTGCAAGACGTCGGCGCTCAGATGTAGAGGGGGTGGTACTGGCGAGGCGTGAGGCGTTTGCGGCACGTCGGGCACGTGAGCGAGCGGCGCAGGGCGTCGCGCAGGCACTGGCTGCAGAAGACGTGACCGCACTTGGTGGACACCACCAGACGCCCGCTCTCCACCATCTGCGCCGCAACAACAACAACGACGACGTGAGCCTGTTGCAGCACGCATGCGTGGCCTCGCGGGTGCCCACTCTCACCTCCGAGTACGTGTCCATGCACACTGGGCAGCTGATGGTTCCCGGTGTAATCCTGAACACACACACACACACACACACACCCTTACTTAGTCCACCTGCTGCCAGGGACCAGTCTCCAACCTGGACTTTTGCATCTCTTTTCCAGGCACATGTGGAAGGGCTGCATTTCTTGAAATGGCGCTGAAGCCCCACCTAGTGGCCGTGA
>CAAKHF010024118.1:38264-54411 GCA_901007745.1 Hippocampus kuda | reverse complement strand
TGTGGGAGGAAACCGGAGTACCCGGAGAAAACCCACGCGGGCCCGGGGAGAACATGCAAACTCCACACAGGGAGGCCGGGGCCGGAATCGAACCTGAACACACACACACACACACACACACACACACACACACACACACACACACACACACACACACACACACACACACACACACCCTTACTTAGTCCACCTGCTGCCAGGGACCAGTCTCCAACCTGGACTTTTGCATCTCTTTTCCAGGCACATGTGGAAGGGCTGCATTTCTTGAAATGGCGCTGAAGCCCCACCTAGTGGCCGTGAGCTGCATTTGACTGCTTTGCTCTCTGGGGGCATGCGCGTGAGAGAGACGCAATCCTCCTCTGGGCTATGGCTGCAAATCGCAGAGGAATTAGTCCCCGCAGGAATCGGGGCAAGGGGGCAGATGATGACTTTTGGAGTTTTCAACCCCTGCAGCAACACGGCGCGCTCTGGCATTGTCTACACTTAGTTTCAAACCAGAAGGTCCCAGGGAGTTTTGGGTTTGCGGATAATGTCCTTTAAAAAAAATTAAAAAAATCTCTGAGTACATTCATTTGCGTTTTCACTGGTTGTTTTAGGGAGGTGTCTCCCCCCCCCCCCAAAGCCCGCAGAAAATCACCTTTCAAGTCGTGGAATTTGCTCTCCACAGAATCAGGCTTTTTTTTTAATGAGCGCAGGTGATGTGGGACCTGTCTACGACCTGGATCGAGCGTCTGTTTTCGGTGTGCGACATGGCTGGGAGCTAGATTCAGCTCGTTTTCACGAACTGGGGACGTGCGTCTGCGCTGGATATTTTACCGTACATGCGACATGCCAATCAGAAGACTTGACTTGTCGTTGCCATTTAGGGAAGGACCGATGTGCGCGTCTTCAGATCTTGATCTCCGTGAGCCATGTCGCACATCAATCCGAGCGGGATGGGGCCCTGCGGCGACGGCGGGCGCGCTTTGTCACCTGCTGGAGCGCCGCGTCTGAGGCGAGGACAAGACGTCGGCGCCGGGCACGGGAGGCGAGGCCTCATCGTCATCGCTGCTGACGACGTAACTTTCTCCGGGGGCGTTTCTCCTGCTCTGAGAACCTGATGGGCGGACACGGGCGGCATCACGGCAAGTCCTAGCATGCGCCCAAAGTCTGAGCGGAGGGACGAGTTGTACCTTCATCCACCAGCTGGGGCAGCGCGGCGGTCGGCCATGTACGGACGGCAGCAACGGGAAGAAGAAGAGGAGGAGGAGTTAGCTGAAGTGCGCCACAATACATTGAGACTGCCGGCGTGGTTCGAGATCAAAGGGCTGGCTGGTCACGCCTGCGCATAACGTTTCCATCAAGATGACGTTCTCGTCTTGGGAGCGTACGCCAGGAAATCGAGGTTAAGATGATTTGCAAATGGTTGAATTCTGGTTCACACAACGTCCCAACTTCAGTGGACTTGGCTTTGAACGAAGGGTGCGTTCCGAGAGGCACGGCCGTCATTCCCGCCCAACGCATCCAAATTGATCATTGCCCAGCCCTGGGTGGGGGAGTGGGGGGGGGGGGCCTTCCCTACCAGCGTGTGCACACTCTGCGTGCGTGCATGTGTGTGTTGTTATTCACCAGGACAGAGTCGCTGCTGGTGAGGTCAACAACATGCGACGCTTCCGCCGCCTCGGATGTCAGGTCCACCACCTCCTCAACACCTGAACGGCAACAAGAGCGTGTTATTGATCACAAGTAAGCGAGCCTCTGCTGCCGACGGCCCCCACCCCCAGTGGGGTGGCTTCGGATTGGTGACGCGACTCACTGTCCTCCAGGTTGTCCATCACGTCAATGGTCTCGCCGGCGGCGGGCGCCGGGACCCCCGGGGGGCTGGCTCTTCTGCTGGCCACTCTGCTAGCATTCGCCCTTGTGTTAGCGTTGGCCGCTCTGCGAGCGTGAGCGCGGCCGCGCGGTTTGGGGCAGCCGGACGCCAGCAGGCTCCCCACACTCCTTCTCTTCCTCTGCGCCTAAAAACACACCGAACGAGTAGCTTCCCATATGCGCGCTTGAAAATGAGAAGCACGTCAATTCCGAGGGTCCATTTGATGCGTTTTGCTCACACGTTAAAACGTTCGCCCGCGAGGTGGGTTTCGCCAAAAGGCCGCGAGGATGTCGCGAACTCGGCATGGAACGAATCCTGTCATTTTGAAAGTCACTTTTTTTTTCTTTTTTGGTTTCATGTGAAGACGTTTTCAAGGACCACAATAACAAGACCCTCACCAACAAGTACAACAGGAGGACACGGCGCAGCGTCGCGGCGTTTCGTATCCTTCCCTCAATTTTTCCGAAGCACTCGTCCTCACAATGAGCTTTTTGTTTGTAGCGCCTCTGCCAGACCCGCGCACAAGCCGCTCCGGTCAGCTAACTGGTCCTGGATGTTGGAAGTGGGGTGAAAGGTGGCTCCAAGTGGCTAATATGCACTGTGATCCAATGCTGATTAAGTCCACGCAATCAAGAGCCCTCGGCAACAAACGCAGCGAACAAGGAAAAACGGCGAGCCGCAGCCGCCGGCTCGGCTTTGGCTCTCATTCAAGCAAATGGGAGTCAGCGCACGGCGTGTCCGCTCGTGAAAATGTTGGCGCCAACGACCGAGATTTCTCATGAAGATCGTTGTTCGACTCAAGGAGACTTGGGAGTGCTTGAAAGGTGTCCGAGCCGTCATCTATTTCAGTGGCCACATCATGAGATCCGGTCGGTGTGGGAAAACGAAAGCCGCGCAGGCAGACGAACGGAACGCGGTTTACTTGAGAAGTCACGCGCAGCGGCGCCATCTGACATTCGACGCCGTGCAGCAGAGCTTCGGGCTCTTGAAGAGACGGTCGCCAAGGCAAACTTTAGAGCAGGGGGGACCAAAGTCGGTCCCCAAGGGCCGCCGTCCCGCCGGTTTTGCAACTCTCCCGGGAGCAAGGCACTTGATTCAAATCATCAGGATGCTTCTCATGCTGCTTCGGAGGCGATCATCTGAATCAGGTGTGCTGCAGGCGGGAGAGATGGAAAACAGGCGGGACGGTGGCCCTCCAGGCCCGGAGCTGGACACGCCGGCTTGAGAGAGTGCACGTGAGGCGGCTTTCAAAACCGACCGATGCAAGTGACGTCATTGCGAAATCACCATCGCCCGAGGAGGATCCGTTCGATCGTTCTCGTGCATCCCCAACGGTTTGAGCGGCCTCGGGCCTGGAGTTTGCTCGAGGTGGCACCCCTGCTTTCGGACGATTGATTGCAAGTGTGTCAACTTACAGTGTTACTCATAGCAGCAGGAGAACGCTGAAGGCACACAAGACACATTCAGTTATTATCTTGTACGAAACAAAAATCAAGCTATATTAATCGGCCACTTTAAATCAACCACTGCTGCAAAATGGTGTACATGGGGAACCCCCACCCCCCCCCCAAAAAAAGTCTCGCAAAGACCGTTGAAATGAAATGAAAAGTAGTAAACACCAAGCAAGCTCAACGATAAAAGAGAAAAAGTTGCAGTGGCGCGCCGCCAAGCCAAGCCAAGTCAAGCTAAGCTAAGGCGCCGAGCAGCGAGCGTCACTCACCGCCCGCGTCGGCGCTCCGCTTCGCTTCGTCCTTTCCGCCCGTCGTCGAAGGTTGCTTGGCGGGCGAACGCTTTCAGTGGGAACGTCGAAAGCGGACATCAGTCAGAGACGTCCTGCCACGGCCGCGCCAATACCGAGACGTTCGCGAGCCCTCCCGCCCGCTTTCTGTCCGGAGACGAACGCCGAGGATCGTCCCGTCCGGCTCACGCTCGTTCTCTTCTGGTCCGCAGAGCGCGACAGCGCCGCCCTGCCGGGCTGGAGGGAGGCGCCCAAACCCAATGGGCGGAAACGGGAGAAAAGGAGCTGGGAAGCTTTCAAAGGACACCGAGTTGAGTTTGGTTTTTAGAAGCATGCCTTCTGTCCGTTTGTGGAACAAAGATCACGAACGTCGCTATGATAAGTGTTCAATTATATGAGTGGCGGCTTACAGTCACAAAGGTGAATTTCAATCAATCCCTGTCAAAAGAAGTCGGCTGAAAATTGTTGGGAGTGCATGTGTGAATATCATTTGCATTTCTAAAATGTCATGCCTCTGGCAATTTTATTTGGAACGTGCTTGCAAATACGTTTTTTTTGTGGGGGATCGTCTGCAATGTTTATTCCACATTGGCGGCCCCAACAGGCAACCTGTCGTACTATCCGACCCCCACACCCCCCCATTTTTATTTTTATTTTTTTTACGAGGATGGACCATGGAGGCAAAGGGCACGCCTCGACACCAGCCTTGCCGTTGTGGACCAGGTCACGTGACCCTCAGGCGACCTCTTGGGTCAATCTGCAGCTAGTTTGTTGTTGCGCGGCTGGCTTGCCTCCCTCCCTGCCGCGACGTTGTTTCCAAGTTTCAAGACGCAAGTCAAAAGAAGTTTTTGTTTTGGTTGCTTGCGGTATTTCTCCCCCGCCCCTTCTATTTCTGCATTTTTGGACCGAGTCAAAGCAACGCAAGCACTATTCACCCCAACTGCATTATGAAACTTTGAATTTAATCGCGAAAGATTGAGATTTTTCCGGCAAAAGGTGGAGGGCCCAAGCGGATGGGAATCAGCAAGGCAAAAAAAAAAAAAAACTTTAATCACCAGAAAGACTTTTTTTTCATTTCAAAAGCAAAAGTGAGAATAGGCTGAGGATGATTGATTTCGATACACATGGTCATCCAAACGACGTCGTTTGCTGCGCAAGAGGATTTGCTTGCCTGCAAAGGAGGTTTTCCAAAGACCACGGATGACTGAGAAGGTTCAGTTTGCAAACAAGGCATGGAGATCAAAAACACAAAAACACTTTTTCGGTTTGAGGACACAACTCATGTTTATTCGATAGTCTTTAAGGTCCAGAAAGTACTTTGATCTCTGACCTCACGAGTAACTACTAATGCATGTTTTTTTTCCCCCACGACGAGTGCCACTTTAGTCCTACTAGTAGACAAATGCAGCAGTGACACAACTAGTAGGCATGTGATGTGCACTCGTGGCCTCCCGACTCCTTCCTGGTAGCAACCAAAACGCCCGCTTGTAGTTTTGCCTCATGCGAAAAATGCACATGTGCTCCAAGTTAGGAGGGACACCACGCACGCGAAAGAAAGACTCGCAGACTTTGTCAGAAGAAATGCTAGCTAGCATGAGGCTAACGCTTGGAACATGATTTGTTTGTTTTTCCCCTCCACAGTCAATCCAGAAAATTGCAGTTAACGGGTCGCACAAGGCGGCAGCGGCGGCGCTCGGCCGTCGGCAGGAAACTTCCGGCGGGGTCCTGCCGAGTTTGCTTTCAGACCCCACCTTCATGGATGCCGGCAGCCGATGGTCCCGCTGTGCCAGGGCGCACCTAAACGCACACGCGCGTTGGTGTCGCGGCGGGGAGAAGCAAAGGAAACGGCGGCAAGGAAGCGGCTGACCTTCTATGGCGAGGACAAGCCGGCGGCGGCGTCCACCTGGTTGATGTTGAGGTGGTTGTGGAGGATGTGGAAGATCTCCTGGATGTTGGGCACGTAACCCGACTCCAGCTTGGACCAGATGGGAACGTCTGCGCTGGTCGCAAACGACAACGGCGCCGCGGTCAGCGGGACATTCAACGTCATGCGTGCAAACAACAACCCGGAGGGTTCGCGGCCCCACTTCGCTCGGAGTACATCCGACGTTCACGGCAAGCCCCCCCCACGGCGGTGCAACATTTGGACACTGCACCAGTCGAGTATGCTTCAGTGTCATGTCTTGTTAACCATTACGTTTTCTTTGATAAACACCACTTGGATATGACACGAGTCTGTTGTGAAAGGGGGGAAAAAAAAACTGTCGCGTTCCAGAGTCCCTTACGTGACATGGGGGGGAAAAAAATCATGACGAGATCAAGCTCCCCCCGCGCCTTCCTCGGAATGCGCTGCGGTCATTTCCGGGGTGTGGTTGGCGTGCATGAAGCCTCATCGGCAAGGAGATGCGATCCGGGCTCACTCGACCCAGGCGGGCTGCGGAGTTGCAGTGTCAAAGCTCCACACCCCCCCCCCTTCGCTACTCATATCGTATCGCTCAAGACTGCGACTTTGCGATCATCAGAGCGGAAACCAAAAACTTGTTACGATGAAAATATCCTTTCTGATTCGTGGGTTTTTTTCTTTCCCATGATGAGACGTTTGTTTTTACTTTGAAAACAATGCCGACTGGTTTCTGAATTTGAACTCATGTCCCATGTGAGCCAATGGACGCTACAGCTTCGTGTTTGCTTTCAAAACTTAGCTTGTAGCAGACGTGTGCACATTTTCAGCATGACGTCTCTGATCCACTGGTGAAAGGACACTTTGGTCCTCTCCTCTTTCATCGACAACTGCTTCAGACAACAAAGTGTGTGCAGAAAAGTGGTGAAGATTGCACGACTGTCTTGTGTCCTATGTGTCATTTTTGTTGACTTCAAAATGGCGCCGCGAGAGTGGCTGCCTTTCCAGCAGCTCCTAGATTTTGTTGTTCTACTTCTTCCTTTCATAACTTTGCTGCTGTGAATTGGGAATTTCTCCATTGCGAGACTAATCAAGGTTCTTATATTGAGATAAAGGGGCATCTTTTTTCTTCTCTATTTTACGCACACATCAAAAAAAAAAAAAAAAAAAAAAACCTTCTCTCCCCTTGCCCATTTCCTCCCTCCAAATCCAAACGGATCCAGCAGGCGCGCGGGGCAAAGAGGAACAAGGGAGCGGACGCTGTCACAAACGGTTGGACCGGGAAGGCGGCAAGACGTCGACAGAGAGCGAGAAAAATCTCTCAAAAAGCAACGACTCTTCCGACGGCCCAGTTGATGATTCGCGTCATCAAATCGAGATTGCTTTGACACGATCAAACAAGAGCAAAAGAAACTGTGTGAGGTGGAATATTATTCTTGTTATTATTATCCACTTGGGGGCGCCGTTCTCACTTCAATTGAAGGCTCGGAAAACGAAGGGCTGGCCTGGCCTGGCGATCGCCAGCTGACAAACGCACGTCCGGCCGGCCGCTAACCGTCAGCCAGTCCGAGTGCGAACGAGCGGCCGTCGTCAAACGCTGTGATTCACTTCCATCAAGCGACCCGGGAGGCTCGGTTTCCCGGTTGGACACGGAGCAATCGGAGGCAGCGGTCCACCTGGCGCGACGGAGCAATCGGACCCACCGTTGAGCGTGACCTCAAAGGCTCCGGTGGACAGGAAGTGCGTCTCCATCATGTTGCACAGGAAGAAGGCCATCAGACACGAGAAGATCTGACGGGAGGAGGAGGGGCTTGAAGACGTCACCCGCCGGGATGCGACGGCGGTGGCGAGCGCTCTCACCTTGTTGTCCTGGCTCCACGTCCAAAGCCTGGGCGTGTCCACACCGAGCATGGCGAACACGTTCTGAGCGCTGACGATCAACAAGATGGACGCCAGCTTCAGGTACGACACCGCGCTGCCCAACAACCTGGACGAGAGCCGCAAAGGCGCGTCAGGCGAGCGGCGCGGGCGGGCCCACGCGGCGCCGGTGTGCATACTTGTTGATGGGGCCGGGGGGGTAGTTTTGCCCCTCGATGCGCATGTCGGGATACAGCTGCCCGATGGCCCTGGAGTACTCCTGGAACACTTTGCTGTAGCCTCAGGAGATACTGCAAGCAAAGCGACAAACGAAACACAGTTCACCTTGCTCGGAGGACTTGCTCACGCCGACTCCGGCAATAAACGCCGGAGCGGTGGCTGACAACGATTGGCGCCCCACGACGTGCCCCCCCCCCCGCCCCAATTCAAGAACTGACTTCAACACAAACCCCCGAAGATGACCTGACAACTGCACGGCCGTGCAACAAATTGCACCGAATGACATCGCACAATAACACAAAACGCCGCCGCGGAATCCGACTTCATTTTGGGAGCGATTTCTGTTCCTTTTCGGTAATAAGTGTTGTTGAGTGTACACGCACGGGCAGCCCCAACTATTTGACGCACGCATGTTCAATTCTTGTGATTTCTTTCCAAGTGAAAGGCAAGTAGCACATTTCACTCAGCGCTCCTCAGTTCACCACGAACGTGTACCCAAGTTGGGACATCTTAACGTCCAGGGGCGTCTGACTGTCGTGGACAGCTCCCTTGGAGATGGACGCGTGGACAATGAAGGCTGTTGAACATTGATTGACTCGTCAAGTCTTTCTAATCTCGGAAGAAAACCTTGAGAACAGTTCCAACTGACTACTTGACGGATTTTCCCCCATCGCGGGTGCTTTATGGAACGTCAGCCCCGCGATAAACGAGGGTTCGCCGTCTTGACGTTGATCGTATGAGTGTCTTTGAGCATGTCGCGGCAGCCGCCTGCATTTTCACTTGCCGTCGGGTGGCTGCAGTTTCTGATCCGACGCCATCGTTCGTGCTTTTAAACCACTTCTTTGTGGAAGTGCTCTATTAAACATCTACAAAAGCATACAGCCAAGTAGCGGAACCAATGAGTCAACAAATCAGACCAGCTAACAGTGCCCAAGTCCACGAAAATGATCAAGTATTTTGTAAATGGAGCGCAGCAGGTATCGGCTTTCATAGAGTTCAAGAGACATCTTGACCACGAACAAAAAGAAGGGCTTTCCCAACACGTACGATGACGTGCAATGAGAAACGACCGCGGCATGGAGTCGCGACATCTCCCCGGGCCACGAGCAAATGCCAAGGCAGGTGGGTGCCTCCATCGAGGTGGCAACGCTCGCGACGTTGACGGAGGAGCTGCCGCGATCCCCGTAGAGGGCGGAAAAAAAATGCGGCCGTCCGCTCGCTCTCTGCTCGCTAGCTAACTGTTAGCCGCCGCGCCACCACGAACTGGCTCACCAGTACTGGAACTTGAGCACGGGGCCGACGTACATGGCCGCCCTTCCGGGTTCCATCTCCGGCGCGGCGGCGAACTGCTGAGAACTCGACTTGCCCACGTAGACGTCGCGGAGCGTGAGAACAGTGAAGAGGAGAAGAGCACCCAGCAGGCCGAGCTGGCTGTACTCCGCCATCTTGCTGGTGCTTTTGCCCACGGCTCAGTTTCCGCTTCCGGTCTCTTTCACAATAAAGCCGCAGCAGGCCAGGTCGCCACGACGCCCGGCTCGATCCTGAAAAAAAAAAAAAGACGACTGGGGATGACAACTCAGCGGCTCACCAAAAGACGAAGAAATCTCAAAACGTTCAATGATATGTATCCCTGTAAAATGAAGAGTCATTCAATACTTTTGTTGTCAATCTGATCAACACTTTTGCGTGATTAGCCAAATGGAAAGCATGTCAACAATGACTATTTATTCCCCAAGCCCCATGCAAAAAAGAAAGGGATAAAAAAATCACTCAGACTGGGCGCAAAATTACTTTCACTTTCGTCCAAAAGTGGACGCCATTGTAGATCGTTGGTTTTTTTTTTATTTTTTTAAAGCGTTCGTGGTGAATGTACATAATCAACATCCGAACTGTTTTGTCGGAAAAGCACCGACATTTGGAATCTTTTGTAATCATTTGTCTCGTTTTGTTTCAATTTAAAGTTGAGTTTGGGCGCAAAATGAAATACAATTCAGCAGAATATACACACAAACATCTCGAGTAGAGATGATACTTTCCTAGCAGTCTGCCTTTTCCTTTGAACGTGACGAAATCAAGCACGTTTGCCATTTTGCTGTTCTATTTAGAGCAAACATATGAACAAATACAATAAAAAGGCAAAGCACAAAATCAAATGGATGAGTGGTTATTGATGACGCCATATGCAATCGCCCCACGACGCGCAAGACGTCATAAGACCGCGCCTCTCCTTTTAGGCGGATGTCAGCTGAGCGGCGAGCGAGCAAAAAAGGTGAAAGCGCTCCGCAAACGACCCTTAGCAGGTGATTAGGAAATAGGAGACTTTAATGTCGTCATGTTTATCCCTTAGAAGTAAGTGTTGTGTATCTTCTGTGCTTTATTGTACACGGTGTTGCTGGCTCGCCTATGACCACAAATGTTGATTTGCAGAAACACTTGAACTCATTTTGTGATGAGCTGAATCAAGCTGCTCATCCTCGTAGTGGGACGCCGCCATGCTGGTCCTGGCGCGTCTACGCCTCCCGCGGCTCCCCCTGAGAGCGTCGCGCGGCTGTGCCTTCTTCAAGAAGTCTCCTCTTCGTCTTCCTCCTGCCGCCCGCTCCTCAAGTCTCCGCCGCCATCTGTCCTCGGGGGGCGTGGATCCGGGCTGGTACGAGCAGGCGGCGCGCTCGGCCCCCGTGCACCTGGCTGAGGACTTCCTGGTCCAGGTCCAGCAGACCACCGGGCTTCCCTGGTGGCTCAGCATCGCCGTCAGCACCCTGAGTGTCCGGACGCTGGTCACGCTGCCCCTCGCCGCCTACCAGATGCGCGTACTCGCCAAGGTCGCGCCGCACGGCCCTTCCTTAGAAGGACGTGTCCTCGGAAGCACGCGCGACCTCATCTAACAGCTGCCGAGGGAGCCGTTTTATTGGCTGATATTGGCGCGTTCCAAAATGTTAAGTTCAGGTTTGCCGATGATTCGTCTTCATTTTCTCATGATGGGATAAACGGTGTTCAGTGTTGGAATCAGGTAGAATGATGAAGGACATCATTCGATGGAATGCCGATTCCCTTCGATCCCATTCGCGTCCTTCCTGAGATGTCAGCTGTCCACCAACATGGAAAACCTCCCATATATAGATCTCTCTCTCTATATACATATACTGTGTATATATATATATACACACACACAGTATACACGCATGTATTTTTTTTAATCCATCAGACTATTAATTTGACAAAAGTGTGAATTGGCAGCGGCGTCCTCAAGTGCATATGGGTGCGACGCTTCCTTCTGAGGACGTGTCCTTTTCAGATGCTCCCTGTAATCTGTCGTGACAGCGATAACCCGTCCCCCTCCTCTTTGTCACCACGGCAACATGCAGGTGGAGGCGCTGCAGACGGAGATCGCGGCGCTGGTCAAGAGGCTGCGGTACGAAGTGTCGCTGAGGGCCAGCGAGCGAGGTTGGACGGACAAGCAGAGTAGGTAAGGGCAACCGAGATCCGAGAACTGAGATCCGCTCGCCCCGCCCCCCAGCTCACGGCGCTTTTGCGGCGTTCAGCTTCCAGTTCCGGAAGAATCTGCGGCGTCTGGTGTCGCAGTTGTATGTGAGGGACAACTGTCACCCTTTCAAGGCCTCGCTGCTGGTTTGGGTTCAGCTGCCGCTTTGGATCAGCCTGTCGCTCGCCCTCAGGAACCTCAGCGCGCCGCAATCGGGTGAGTCGACGGCGAGCGAGGCCTCGGTTGTCGCGCGCGGGTCGATGTTTGAAGGAAAGGCCTCAAATTGGAATCAAATCACTCTACTTGATCATCCAAAAGACACTTCTTCACGTCGTGCATTCGCCTCAACACGTCTGTCCGGAAATGAGTGCCAAAAATGTGTTTCGGCCATTTACAAATGATTGCTACAAAGGTTTTCAAATGATTCCAGTTTCAAGGCACAATGGTTTGCCTCAACCATTTCTGCAGTCGACTTCACCGAGTTAGCCAAGTTCCTCCCCGAGCCCAAATTGGTGCTCATTGAAATGAACGTTGCTCAGTGCTGCTAGCTGGCATGCCGGAGGCCCAATGTGGCATTGTCGACAAAGGGGGGAGAGGAAAAAAAGCATGGCTTCAAAATCCCCAAGATTGGGTGCAAGCAAGCAACCATCCGAAGACCACAACACGGGCTTGACCGCTAAAGCGGTTTGTCACCAGCGTGCGGTCTTGAAGCACGTTTGCCTTTCAGCGCTCCAGGCCTCCTTGGCCACGGGGGGCGCTCTGTGGTTCCCCGACCTGACGTCGCCCGACTCCACGTGGCTCCTGCCGCTCGCTCTGGGGCTGACCAATCTGCTCATCGTGGAGGTACGCCGTGGATCGCCGACGATGTCGCGGTGTTGTCCTCCTCCTTCTCATCCTCCTCTTCTGGTTCAGCTGTTTTCCCTCCAGAGGTCCAACGTGTCGTCCGCCCACAAAGCAGTGACAAACGCCATGCGAGGTCTGTCCCTGCTGATGATTCCCATCGCTGCCGGCGTCCCGTCGGTGAGTTCCGTCCCGCCCGCGCGCGCCGACGGCTCGAGCGGAAGTAAGCCGTCTTTCTGCTTCCGTCCAGGCGATGGCGCTCTACTGGTGGTGCTCCAGCCTGGTGGGCTTGGGTCACAATCTTCTGCTTCGCGCTCCTGCTCTCTGCAAGATCCTCAAACTTCCCGCGCGGCCTTCCAACACGCCCTACAAAGACCTGATGGACGCCGCCGTCAGGAAGTACCGCAAGTAAACGGGAAGTCATTGGCGGCGCAGTGGCTGTGCAGGAAGTGGCGCCAAAGCGCACCACCGACCAAGTCTGGGTCCTGCCTCTCTACCCCAAAAATCTCTGCATGCCGCTCTCCAAAGTACACAAGTGAACAGGAAGTTGCCTGCAGCTGGACAGGAAGTGTGTGTGTGTTTTGGACTTGTTTTGGACTCGCTGACCCGAGCCAGGACTCGTCTTCATTTCCTGTGGGCCAGTTTCTATTATGTGCAGGCATCAATCGGGACCCGCAAGAATTTCCTCCTCTCTCATTGCATTCGCAGCTGCTCAAAATAACACTTCAGAAAGTGACTTGGCCGTTTTGTTGAAACGTTTTGAACTTTTGATGCCGCTACTCGTTTGGTGGGCTTAGTTCCTAAACGCCCTTTGTTGTGATTGAGGAGTCAGAAACGTACGCGGTCGCTTCGTTCACTCATTGCAGACTTCTGAATCATTCTCGACTGGTGACGCTGAATCTCAAACCATAAATCGACTTCTCTCCCTTCATCGCAGATTTTTTTGTTTGTTTTTATTCTTGCGAACTGGCATTGACGAGATTTTTCGATGGTTTATTGTTGAGTGTCGCGACCAGGGACTCCCTCTAGTGGTATGCAAAAGTATCACTGAATTCACACTGAAAACATGAAAAGCAATCAACGTGCAAACAAATCCAACGAACTTGGGACGTTGTGTTGTACTTACAAATGAGAACAGAGCACACCATGATCTGCAAAGCTTGCTCAATAGAAGAACAATTTCAACCGAGGCCCATCATTTCCTGCTTTGTTATCCAGTCAGACCTCGGTTTTCGACCCGAATCCGTTCCAGAAGGTTGTTTAAAAAGTGATTTGTTTGAAATCCAAAACTAGTTTACGAGCCCATGATTAGGGGCGAATACACTATGCACCAAAAAAGTCAGATTTGCGTAAATCACAACACATCTGCTCACATTGAACGTTACACGAAGAAGCGTCACTTCCTCGTGTAAGGAAGCCGAGAGGCGTATTGGTTTGCTCAGTTTGGTCGAAAACCGGTTTTCGGTCGTAATCCGAGGCGTAAAAATCTCATTTTCTGGTCGAAATCCCATTTGGTCGAGAACAGACGCGTTCGAAAAACGCACGTCTTGCTGCTTTGGCTCAAACGCGTCTCTGGACAATGCTTGATGAGTCTTTAGTGCTCTCGACTCGCCAGTACCTTTCAATTCCTAAAGTTCCGCCCGCCACTGTTTCTTTTATCTGCTTATTTGGATTGGGTCCAATTTGCCCATCAAGCAGGAATCTGTTGAAACACGATTCATTTCAAATCAGTGAGGACGGTGCATATGATTGGACGTAACATTCTAAAGGGAAAAAAAAAACTGTTCTCTTCGTGTATTGGGCTGGGATCTCTCTCACACACACACGCGCACACACACACACACACCCTGTCATAGGCGGAGTCTGCGTGGGCTGCTCTCTGAGTTGTGTTTAGTTGCCGTCAAAACGTTGAGGTCGGCATGAAGTCCAAGTTGTTTTTGTGGCGCTGGGCTCCGCTCGCAGCGGCGCTGCTGCTGTGCGTGCGAGCGGCTCCGGAATGCGGGCCTTGCGAGCCGGCCCGGTGCGCGCCTCCGCCAGCCGCGGGCTGCGCCGCCGGCTCGGTGGGGGACGCGTGTGGCTGCTGCACGCTGTGCCTGGCGGCGGAGGGCGAGCCCTGCGCCGGCAGCAGAGGAAGGGGCGCCGCGTTGCGCTGCGGCGCCGGCCTGGAGTGCGTACGTGCCGACAAGAGCAAATTGGGCGTGTGCGCGTGCAAGAGCCAAGATGAAGTGTGCGGCAGCGACGGCGTCACCTACGCGCACGCCTGCGCGCTCAAGAGCGCCGACGCGCGCGCGCAGAGAGAGGGACGGCCGCAAGTCAGCGTGCTCAACAAAGGGCGATGCGCAGCAGGTGAGGACACCTCAACTTCATTGCTGCCGAGCTTACGGCGGCAAACATCCGTATCAACAACAAAAAGAAGCAAGCAAACGTTTCGCAAAGCTAAGAGATTGGAAAAAAAAAAAAGCACCAGAAAAGGTTCGTCATAGTCATGCTACTAAAACTCGTCAAGCTCCAACACAGCAAAATATCTGCCTGGAACATGTCAAAAACGGCGCCACCCACAACAGAATGTCAGGCCACTTCCGAGTTATTGATCGAAAAGAGATTTCTTTGTGACAAGCCGCATGATAAAACACAACCATGCACATTTTGGGGGAGGTGATTAAGCACCCCCACCAAAAAAAAAAAAGATTTTGCTCTGGTCTTAATTTCTGTGAACGGAGTCAAATATTTTCACTGAGGGAAGCGAGAGCGGCAATTCAAAGTCTACCCAACCGAGCCATGTGACATGGAAACGCTTGTTGGAAATATCTGACGGAGGCTATTTGCTTGGGTTTTGTTTTGTCTTTCAAATATCGACCAAGGAAAAGCGCCCCTTTGTCACGCAGGGCAAACGGGCCGGTGCCGCAGGAGCAGGAGAGGGCGTGCATCCGCGCCTGCTTGTCACAGCTTCAACAACAAGCACGTTGTTGAAGACCCGACGTGCAAAACAGTTGCAATCTGGAAAAAAAAATGTTGCCGACGCTCGAGCCAAGCTAACAAAACATGCCTGAGCGTGCGCCTTTCACGCGGCGGCTTTATCGTCCTAATCCGCACCCCCCCCCCCGCCGGCGACGGCCCAAATGCGGAATTCCTGAGCGAGCCGGCCAACCCAAACAAAATTCCTCTTCGTGTCTTGGCAGCTCCCGTTATCGTTTCGCCTCCCGCGCGCGTCTTCAACGTCAGTGGCGCCCAAGTTTTCCTCAGCTGCGAGGCCGTCGGCGTGCCCACACCCGTGCTCACTTGGAGGAAGGTACGACTCACAAAAAAAAAAAAAAAAACAACCCGGACGGGCACTGACCGTGGTGGCGGTGATGAGGATGACAAAGATGGCGTCGCCCCGCTCCCCCCGCAGGTGACTGGCAGCAGGAAGAAGTTTTCCCTGCTTCCCGGCGACAGGGACAACCTGGCCGTCCAGACCAGAGGAGGCCCCGAGAAACATCAAGTGACGGGCTGGGTCCTGGTCAGTGGAGACGGGCTGCGTGTGGCCCTCCCAAAGACAAAGCAAAAGCTGACATTTGCCCTTTTCAGATCTCTCCACTGACAAAAGAGGAGGCGGGCACTTACGAGTGTCGCGCCGCCAACGCCAAAGGCGACGCCTCGGCCGTTGGCGAAATCCGGCTGGTGGCCGACGTCCGCGACGTCAAGGTCGAGGTCATCGGGGAAGCCGAGGTCAAGAAAGGTAAGCGGCGAGCGGGTGCCGCCGCAGAAACACCCCGCGCCACAGATCCCGCCGCTTATCTTGAGTTACTAACCATGTCCTTTCCCTTCCCGCCAGTGGCCGAGGAGGGGGAACTGTGACCGCCCGTCTCGGACCTTGCCACCTCGTGACCTTTTTCTTGGAGGCATGCTTGCCTCTCTGGCTTTTTTCCTGACCAATAGCAAAACTGCAGCCGCCCTCACGGAAATGTGAATAAAGCTCACCTGCAGCGCGTCGCCGGGTGTTCACGTCACTTTTATTGTTGTGTGTAAAAAAACAAAAACGAAAGACAAGTCCAAACACGTCGTCACCTACGCCGTCATCATGCGGGGAGCGATGCTCATGGACATCAACTCCTGGAAGAGAAGCTTGCACGCGTACGGCATCCGCACCAACGAGATCTGAAAGCAGCAGCAAGCACGCCCATCACACCTCATCCAAAAGGGCCACGATGGCGGAGGACCGGCAACCGGCGCCCCCGCCCCCGCCCCCCCCCCCCCCCCCCC
>CAAKHF010024118.1:7595-28575 GCA_901007745.1 Hippocampus kuda | reverse complement strand
TAAAACAGCCACCGCTGTCGGCAAAGTACATGGAGCAAAAAGAACTCATACAACAAACAACAAATTAATAAATGAATAACAAAGACAGTAGAAAGCACCAAACAGTAAGACTAAGATCAAGTCCGAGACATGCCGTGTCAAATGCCATCAAATACAAATGAGTTTTGAGACGAGATTTAAAGATGGGCAGCGAGGGGGCTTGCCCAGTGTTCAGTGGGAGGTCATTCCAAAGAGAGGGACCAGCAACTGAAAAGGCTCAATCCCACCCCGAGCTTCCGCTTAGTTCTTGGGACTTCTAATCATGTCTGGTCCGCAGACCTGAGGCGCCAGGCAGGTGTGTAGGGGCGGATGAGCTCAGAGAGGTAATATATAAAGGTGGCGCGAGGCCATTTAAAGATTTGTCAACAAATACTAGGAGCATTAAAAGAACTCTAAAATGTATGGGGAGCCAGTGAAGGGATGCCAGAGGAGGAGTGATGCGCTCCCTCTTACGAGCAGCAGTCAAGAGGCGAGCGGCAGCAATCTGGACCAGCTGGAGACGCTTCATGGAGGAAGGGCAGACTCCAAAGTAAAGCGCATTGCAGTTATCCAGCCGGGATGTGACGAAGGCACGCATTACTGTCTCAAAGTGCACTTGTCGCATTCCATCACCTTCCTTCCACCGCTGTCTTCTTCATCATATAAACCCATCTTCCTTTACTGTCAGTACTCCACTGCCTTTGCCATCTCTCCATCAATTTCTGTTAGGACGAGAGACTGGACGTGGCGCACGCAATCACAATGTGGTGGAGCGTATTCAAAAAGTGCGCAGCCCCTAAGGGGACATGCAAGAAAAAAAAAAACTGCGTTCCCTCGCAAAGATTGCGAGATAACGCAAACCTTTTATTTTGCAAGGAGGCGCCTTCTTTTTTTTTTAAATGCGCGTTGATGTACTTCTGGGTCATCTCCCGGGTAGCTGAAAACAACAAAGGTGATTTACGTCACTTCCAGGTTGAGTGAACGCTGGCGCGTCTGGCTGCCGCTGCTCACCCGCAATTTTTGGTCTTTTACCATTTGATCTGTGGTTTTTAGTTTTTCTTCTTGATTGGAAAGTGTCCTTGAGTGTTTTGAAAGGCGCTTAGAAATAGCATGTATGATCATTAGTACTGTAGTAGTATCATGGACTTGCGAGGGAACGCAAAGTTGTTGTTTTTTTCTTAGGAGCCTCGTAAAAAAAAAAAAAAAAAAGACCTCAACAAAAGGGGAAGAGTGGAAAGCAGACGTACGACTGTAATCATAAGTAAGAGACAGAATGAACTTTATTCAGACTTTTGTTTCCTTTGACGAGCCCAACCGGCTGCGACGCCTTCACAAATGTGACTTCCAAAAGTTTGGACAGAATCTTCTTGTGACTGCGCTTGGAGTGGTTTCTTCCACAAAGCTGTGCAGTGGGGATCGATTTGATTTGAAGGTTTGCAGGAACAGTTTGCTGTCACATTTAAAGAGATTTTTTTTCCCAAGAGAAAAAAAATAACTATAATCAGAGATTTTTACATTTTTTGCTTCTGATATAATAAAAAAAATAAAAAATCAACACTTTGATTGGCAGTCGAACAAATATAAATAAAATAAACAGACGATGATTTGAAATGATTTGGAATCTTCATCGACACGCGCAACTTGACACCATTCTAAAAAGAAAATGGCGGCCGCGCGCTGGCACCGCTTCAAGTTTTTTTTTTTCTTCCGCCGTGCGGCGAGGTCACGCCCTTCCGCCACCGACGGAAATCATTTGCATCGCGTGGCGATGGGCGTCCGCTGCGCCCGTCACGCGGCTCGTTAACAAATGGCACGTCGTGTGATCCCTCGCACGACACGCTCACATGATGCTCTCTTTGGCGCGGTCCGCCTGAGGAAGGTCCACGCGGACTGCGCTTCTGACCCGGCGCCGCTTTGTTGAGGGCGAGGAAGAGTGAATGTCTTTCGAGTGATAGTCGTCGCTTTGGTCCTTGGCGAAGTTCACGAACACCTGACGCGCAAAACAAGCATGTGTCACATCTGTGTGTGTGTGCGCCTGCGCCTGCGCCTGCGCCTGCGCGCGTCTACCTGGTCGAGTGTGGTCTGCGTGACGGAGTAGTCTTCAATCTTCAGCGCGTGTTTGTTGTTGGCCAGCGTGAAGAAGATGTGCGTGAGCGAGCAGCGCGACGACGGCAGCTGGTATTGCAGCATGTTCCGGTGTTTCTCCTTCAGCGTGCTCCCGCTCAGCTCGCTCTCGATGAACTTCATGACAGGAAGGAGGTCGGGGTCGGGCCCCGCCACGCGCAGGATGATCGTGTAGCCGTCGCCGAACCTGCGGCCCACACGCGCAACAGCCGGCGCTGAGCTCCTGCACCCGCTTCCCGCCTCTCTTAAAGCCGTGCGCGTGTGTGTGCCCGGGCTGTTGTACCTGTTCTTCAAATGTTGGACGCTGCCGAGACATTTGAACCTGCCGTTCACCATGATGGCCATGCGGGTGCACAATGCCTCACACTCCTCCATGCTGAGACGCGCACACACACACGCACAGGTGATTACATTTCAGGCACGGGTGAGTAAAGTCCATACTGCCCTTATTTCAACGTATCACATCCTCATGAAGGCTGCCGATACCAGCAACTGATACTTAAGGCAAAACAAACAAACAAACAAGAAAAAAAGACATGGAGTAAGTCCTCCTCTCCAGGACTTGGCACTTTACGGTGGCCGATTGACAAATTGGCAAATCATCACATGTGTCAGAAAGGGTCAAAAGGTATCCCGAGTGCACGAATATCTCGGTCTTGATCTGTGCCATACGGTGGCCAAAGTGCTTTTCAAAACTTCACATGAAGGAAAGAAAGGTCTTTGCTCACTGTCGTTGCGTTCATTCCAATTGGAGGTAACTCGACTGTATATACAACGTGCGCATTCTTACAGAGAACATTTTGGGGGTTGAGTTCCCCTTTCATGCTGCGCGCACGTCGCTAATCACACACCGAGTTCAGCGCGAGGAGGGAGGAGACGTGAACGAACACAGGATGAGGGGAAGCGGCGCACAAGGAGACGTGCAGGTCACGGGAAGAGAAGGCGGCAAGGAGACACGCGAAGGACCAGCGAGACAAAGGCACCTGTGCGAGGTGAGCACCACGGAGCGTCCCTCCTTGATGACGTCCAGGATGCAGTTCCAGAGCGCTCGACGGGCTTTGGGGTCCATGCCCGTGGTGGGCTCGTCCTGTTACCGCGGCGACAGCCAGGGTCAACTCCAGCCGCCAGCGCAACAGGGAAGCAGGGAGGGAAGGCTCGCAGGACCGGGGCACGCGGCGCCTCACTCACCAAGAAGACGACGGGCGGGGCGCCGATGAGCGCCATGGCGGTGGAGAGTTTGCGTAAATTGCCACCGCTGTAACTTCCCGCGGCTTTGTCGGCGTACTTGAGCAGGCCCAACTTCCTGATGCCCCACTCGGCCACCTGTTGAGCACAGCGTCACCATCGCGGTCGCCTTCATCCTCCCGGAAGCCAAAAAGCCTCGCGGCGTGCGTCCCCGGGCCGGCTCGCCACTCACGTCGCAGACTTCCTTGCCGGGAACTCCTCTCAGGATGGCGTAGAGCTCCAGATGTTCTCTTCCTGTCAGCAGCTCGTTGACGGCATCGAACTGGGGGCAGTAGCCCATGTTCTGATGGACCTGGTCCAGCTCCCGCAGGATACTGATGGGCGTTAGCGTGTGAGCGCGATGGCGTGTGACCTTAACAAATGAATGTTGAGCCCACCTCTTGCCGGCGAGGAAGGCTTCGCCGCTGGTCACCACGGTGTCGCCCGTCAGCATTTTGAAGGTGGTCGTTTTTCCCGCGCCGTTCACGCCCAGCAGGCCGAAACACTGACCGAACACATGCACTTACACACTTACTGCACACGAGTGTGTGCGCGCGGGCGCGCAACAAACCTCGCCCGGAGGAATTCCAACACAAAGTCGATCGACTGCCGGCTTCTGTTTTCTTTTGAACACCTGCAGGGTGGAAAGACGCAAGCGATGACAAGAACACTGATGCACACACACACACACACACACACACGTACACGTACACGCGCGGAGTGAGGACGACCTTGGTGAGTTGTCGGAGTTCCAGGATGTGTCCGTGTCCGAGTCCGTGCACGATGCGCTGCCTCTCCCGAGCGACGTCCTCGTCCTCCTCTCCGAGAGCTCCCAGTTTGGTCATGTGACTCACCGGTCTGCACGCGCGCACAACGGCGGAGATGAAACACACGCGAGCGTGCTGGTGCGGAAGCGAACTCGGAATTGCGCGCGTCACCTGGGTTTGACGCAGAACCTGTACTGTATGAGGACGGTGATGACGAAGAAGACGACGCCCTCCACCGCCATGGCGAACAAATTCTTTCCCACCATGTCCCATTCCAGAGGAGAACGCAGCCTGTTCTCTCCTGACACAACGCACGCAAGATGTCACAGTCCGCGCCGCCGCCGCCGCCGCACCGCGTGCGCGCGTTACCGAATCTCTGCAGCGCGTCGGCCATGGCCTGGTTCTTGACCATGTCGATGAGGCCCCGCCCCAAACAGAAGTGCGGGAAAATGAGCAGAACGTTCTTCAGAATGTCGTTGATGCCTCCGATTTCCTGCGGCCACATCGGCAGGTGAGCGAGGAGGCGGCGGCGGGCGGGCGGCAAAGAGGGCGCGGCGGCTCACGTGATCCCCGAAGAGCTCCATGACGAAGGTGGAGATGCTGCCGTTGATCCCGATGAGGATGTTGACGCTGGTGAGGACCACGTAGGCCGTGCTGGGGATACTGAAGACGAACGAGGCCGGGTACATCAGCGGCGTGATGGACCACCTGCACGCAAACGCAGCGGCTGGATGGATGCAGCCTTTTGTACGTTTGCTCAGTATTGATCCGTGGACTTGATGTTCTGCTTCAAGAAGGCTTTGGATTGATTCATTGATTGCGGTGGCAGTACAATGTGGGAAGCAAAGTGGCGGTTTCTCTCAAAGTGGCCCGTTTGGTCGCGGGCGTGCGTGCGTGCGGGCGGGTACCCGTAGAGCAGGAGAAGCAGAGCCAGCACGGGCAGGTTGGTGGAGGAGACGTAAGCTTTTTGTTGGAAGCACACGAAGATGAGGACCACCAGCGTTGCCGGGACGACGTAGTTACACTGCGGACGGAGACGCAACACGGCCCGTTAGCCGGCGCGCGCGCGCACACTCGCGGACGGTCGGAAGCAGACGCACCATGTCCCAGATGAAGTTGGCGGTCCAGTAGAGGAGGGGGTGCACGCCGCTGATGAAGTGCATGTGCTTGGTCTTACTCACGCGCTCCTGGATGAGGAAGACCACGAAGCTGGCCGGGACGAAGGACATGGCGAAGATCACGCAGATGGACACCAGCACGTCCACCGAGGTCGTGACCCTGGAGAGCAGCCGCGCCGTGACGTGTGCGGCGTGACGCCCACGTGCGTGCGGGCGGGCGGGCGAGCACTCACAGCGCCACCTGAGACAGCTGCTCCTTGGTCAGGTTGAGCGGATGATTGAAGGCCCGGATCCCGTAGCGGCCGGCGTCGTCGCCGGGAGGCAGGTTGGCCCTCAGGATGGCGTTGCTCATCACGTTGATGAAGGAGCCCATGCTGTGCCAGCCTTTGTTGTTGAACCAGATCTGAACCACCCATCCATCCATCCATCCATCCGTCCGTCCGTCAACCCATCCGTGCCTTCACGCAACAGTCAGTCGTCAATCGTGTGGCTGACCTTGACGTTGTTCTTGGTGTCCAAACCGTTGATGAAAGCTGACAAATTGTCCAGAAATCGGTCGGCCGCCGCTCCCTGTTCAATGATCGACATTCAAAGCTCGGATCGTCACCGGGGGCGGCCGTTCCGTCCGCGTGGCGCGTCGGCCGCCGGCTCAGTCCCGACCGACTCCCGTTTCGCCGGCGACGGACGGAAACGCTCGCCGCCCGTCTCTCGTGCGTGGGATTTGATTTCGGCCGACGTGGATCGCACTCGACCTTCGGCCTCGACGCGGAGCCGGCTGAGCCGCTTCAAAGAACGACTTTTAGGAGCGGCAAAGAAGTGAATGTGAGGCTTTGTGAAGCTCTTTGGGCAGACGCCGCGCCAAGAAAAGATGCACTCGTATGCTGTCTGAGCGCATTGACCATTTTAATCCAAAACCGTAACGTCGCCAATTCGCAGAGTGCCGGTGACGGCTTGGTTCGGCCGCAAATAAATGACGCACTGATGATGACGGACGGGTGGCAGAATTCACTGCTGCGCCCGTCCGTCTCTGACCATCACGCATGAATGATGACTTTGTTTTGAACATGACATCAGAAGCAGAAAGAGGTCATCATCAAACACAAAGGCAGGCCAAGTTGAGCAAGTTGCAACAAAATGATGCTTGCGCGAGCTGTTCAAGACGACTTTTGGGATGCAGAATCCAAAACGGAGCTCAGATTTTCTCCGTCACATCAAGTTTTGGAGCAATCGGAACCCGTTATCTTGAAAAATATGAGATGAACCCGCACGCATGTTACTGAAGCACTACTGCCATGGAATTGCTCCAGGCTTTGTAAACGAAGAAAACAGCATCAGCAAAAACCCGCCCGCTCACAAGTCAGGCGAGTCAATTTCTCAATCGATGCCCCAATCACAGAAAAGCCTCCAAATATGAACGACATCGCCCGATGAGGGCAAGAACAAACTCCACGAAATCAAGAAATATCAGGCGGGAAATGAGAAGCCTTGAGAAGGGGCGGGGGGGCCGCAGATGAGCGGGCCACAATGGATGCCGAGTGGGCAACGTTGCGCACGGGAGATGAGGCTACTCACCGTGAGTCCAAAGAGAGCCAAAGTCCATTCGGCTGTGGCAGCCAAAATAAAAAACAACAAAATAAAAAACCGAGACGTGCTCAAAAACAAAAAAGAGTGCATAAAAGTCAACAGACCCCCCGCCCAGCCCCAAATGATTCGCCAGTGTAAGTGGCCCGCTCCAAAGGCCTCAGTCATCTTTCGGCACTCGCGAGGGAAACGAACCTCGGTCAGTTCAAAGATTTTCCGGATGCGTCGGATGGCGTCGTCGATCTCGTCGGCCGGCGGGAGGACGTGAGTGCTCCTGGCGCCCAATGAGAAGCCTCCGTACCTAGCGGTCAGGTGCCGGCGTGTTACGGATCGAAAACCTCATCCGCAATGCGCCAAACTCACCTGAACTCGTTGACCCAAACTTTGTTCTTCAAACTGAGGACGACACAAAGGCAAAGTTGAGCGCGCGCGGGCGATTGCCGTACGCCACGTGCGCTCGCCGTACGCCGCGCGCATCTTACCTCTTGCCGATGATCTGCGCGTAGGTTTTGACCAGGTAGTCGGAGATGTTCCGGCCCGTCAGGTTCTGCAGCGTGTCGGTGGAGCTCAGCTTCATCTGAACACAAGGCGCACGTCACCGAATGGGCCCCCCGCCTCCCGGCGACCGCCGGGCGGCCCGGCTAACCTCGGGTGGGGGCATCCCTCCGGCGCCGGCGGGGCAGTCGGGCAGCATCTTCTTCCTGCCGTCGCAACTGCAGGAGCAGGCCGGCGACGGGTCCTCCATGGTCCAGTTCCCGGACGCGAAGAGCCGCCGGACGCTCTCCGGGACCTCCGGAACGCTCCAGTCGTCGTCGCCCATCGTGCAAGGCGCCTCTCTGATCGCGAGCGGCGGCGAGCGCTCGTAAGACGGCGGGGAAAAAAAAAAAACGCCCCACAGGCCACAAGAGAGAGACGGCGGAAGCGAGAGGCCGGCGGTGGCGTGATCTTACGGGACGGGATGGCCCAGCATGCAACGCGTCCCCAGTCCCGGCGGGTCCAAAAGAGAAGCCAGCAACCTCTGCATGGTGGCGTCTCCCGGCGCGTCGTCACTACCACACGACCGACCAACAAGTGAACCGAGGGAGCGGCTCGACGGCTCTCGGGCAACGTGAGCGGGATTCCTTTCTCCTCATACGCCACACGAGGCGAAACTCGGCAACGCGGGAGCCGGCCGGCGACTCGGCGCGAGTACCTGACGAAGGTGACCTGGTCTTCGTACATCCACGGCTGCAGCTCCAAACTGGGATACTTCCCGAAAGGAGGAACGATGAGACTGAAGACCAGCGCGATGCAGACGAAGACGGCGGGAAGGACGATCTGCGAGACGGCAGCGCGTCGTCATCGACGCTAAGCGCTCGAGCAAGGCGACCGCCGCGCGGACGACGGGAGCCCACCTGGGCGAAGAATCCTTTCCGGGAGCGCCGGGCGAAAAGAAATCTCTTCCACATGAGCGCCACAAACTGTTGTTTGGTCAGATTCCAGCCGCTCACTTTGGCCGATCCTTTCCCGCTGGCGCACTTCAACCGGTCCGTTTCTTGGCTCTCTGGAACGCCGCAGGTAAGTCACCGAGCGCGCGCGCAAAAGGTGGCGCGCCGGCGTCATCGTGCGCGTGTACCCGGATCGCCGTCGGCCGCCTCGTCGTCGTCGCGCTCGTCCGTCAGAGGTCTCAGGCAGCTCTGAGGGTCGCCTCCGCCGAAGGCGTGAGTCCGCCGTCGTCGCCGGACGGGAAGCGTGCCGTCTGCGCGCGCAAAAAATGAGCCCGCGGTCCGAGCCGTCGACGACGGGAGCTTACCTGAGGGCACGTCCGTGTCCACGCCGTTATCTTCAGCCACTTTCAGGAAAATCTGCGGAAACCAAAAGCACGCGGCGCAAATGCTCTGAGCGCAGGTTTTCCGCCATGTGGATCCACGCAAGGACGCCTTTTCCTTGAGGACAATGGGCGCCAAACACGAGCGGAAGGAAAAGTTCCCCACGCGGCAGACGGACCGAGTGAGGGCGTCATCGCGAGGGCTCTTTGCACCCGTACGTGGCGCTCGTCCTTTGCGGTAGCGGGATAACGACTTTCAAAAGTGCAACACTGCCCGCGGTGAGCCCCGGGAACCTTCGACGCGCTTGGGAAGCGGCGCTTTCCCCACCTCCTCCAAGGTGGTGTCGGACACGCCGTAACTGGAGATGTTCAAGCGGCTCAGATTGTCGTCCATTTCGCGGAAAAGCTCCACGAAGGCTCCGTCCTTGGCGGCCGAGTAAGGCAGGACGAAGGTCAGCTCGTGTCCCAGGTCCTCCACCATGCGGGCGCCGGGGATGTGGCGCAGGATCAGGCCCGACACCTGCGACGTGTCCACCGGGGGCGGCAGCGCCTCGCAGACCGCCGCTGCCGCCGCCGCCTGCCCGTTTTCTAAAGAGGGAGACAAAAGATGAGCGCGGCACCCTCGGTGAGCGGCGTCTCGACCTCCTCGGCTCCGCTCACCGAGGGTGGCGGCGTCGCTTTCCTGCTCGCTGCCCAGCCCGGCGTCGCTGCTGCTGACGGAACCGCTCTCGTCCTGTAACAGAAGCAGGCGGGGGCCCGGTTGGCACGCGCTTCGCGGGCATTCTTGTGGCGAGGCGGCGCGCGGTGACGCCGGACCTTCTTGCTGAAGGACACGGTGCTGGAGGAGTTCCTGCAGGAGCCCAGCGAGGGCTCGGGGTCCTTCTTGACCAGGGTCAGGTAGTAGCCCGTCCCCAGCTGGTTTTTGAGGTAGAGCGACGAGCCGACGCAGCACAGCTTCCCGTGCGAGATGATGGCGATGCGGTCGCCCAGGATGTCGGCCTCGTCCATGTGGTGCGTGGACAAGATGATGGTGCGACCTGAGGGCGCGCCACACGCCGGGCTCTCAAATTGAGCTCGCGCACGGGCCGCCAAAACCCGGCCACTCACCCTGTCGGTACTTCAGCAGCAGATCCCAGATTCCCCTCCGAGCGTAAGGATCCACTCCGGCCGTGGGCTCGTCCAAGATCACCACCTTTGAACCCCCGACGAAAGCCAAGGCCACGGACAGCTTCCTCTGCATGCCGCCGGAGAGCGTACTGGTCTTGGACTTCCGTTTGTGCGGCAGGCCCGTGTCGCGGAGGATCTGCTCCATCTCGCCTTTCACCCGCTCCTCCGACAGGCCTTTGAGTCGGGCGTAAAACCAGATGTGCTCCTCCACCGTCAACCTGCGGCGGAAAAATGCACGGAACCGTCGGCGGCGACCCCCGAGAGGGAGCGAGCGTCCGAGCGAGCCCTCACATGCTGAAGAGGACGTTGTGTTGAGGGCAGACGCCCAGACTCTGACGGATGGCGCTCAGCTCCGTGCGGATGTCTCGACCCAGAATGTAGGCGGTCCCGGAGGTGGGCGGGAACAGCCCGGTGAGGATGGACCTGCCGCGACGGCACGGTTGAGGCGCGATTGCGGAACTGGCGCCGCGGCTCGCGCTAGCCCGCACTCACATGGTGGTGGTCTTTCCGGCGCCGTTGTGTCCCAAGAAGGAGGTGATCTGTCCCTCGTAGAAGCCCAGCGTCAGCCCGTCCACTGCCCGCTTCTTCCCGTGCCGGTAAACCTTGACGAGGTTTTCGATGTAGACGCCGGGCTCCAGGTGGGCCGGTTCCTCTTCCGTGCACACCGCTGCATGGTAGCGACACACACGGACGGCAGTTGGGTCCCGCGCGCCTTCCCCCGATCGAACCGTCCCCCCCTTTGGCTCTCGGCATTCTCACCGGCGGGGTTGCCTCTGCGGCGCAGAGGGACTTTGTTGGACTTGTTCTCCTCCTCGCCAAGCCAGTAGGACTTGGAGACGGGGAAGTACCACGGGCGAGGGATCCCGTATTGGCCTGCCGCACACAAACGAGTCGCCACTTGACAAGCCCGACCGGGAGGCTCGTTCGCTTCTCGCCAATGAAAATGCCGTGGTGAAATCTGACTGTCTGCCCCGTTGTTTTTTTGGCCGCGCGGCGGCCCGGGTCGTGTGGACGGCCGCAGGCTCCTGCGCGCACCTGATCTGTACGCCGGGTTCTTCGGTGCAGGAGAAACGGGAGACGCGTGACTGACCTTTGCCAGCGCATTGTTGTCCGTTATTCCGCTTTCCTGGCGGACAATACTTCTCGACTTGTCTAGCTTTGCCGTCGCCCTCGTTTCTTCTTGTTAACGCGCGCAATTCAGCAATTGTTGCACTTGCTACCGTCGCTTCCATACATGGGGAGTAAAAGACTTGGTTCTTTGGTTTTGTCGACAATCTAATCCCGAGTTTCCACCGGCATCGTCTTCCGTTCGGCTACTCGTGATCTTGTGCTACTTTGCTCACTCGAGTTCAGTTCAATCGCTTCGGGGTCCCGGAGTCACGTGGTGTCAAACTCTCTCAAGCTCAGAGGAAACGAGCGTCAACCGCAAATCAATCTTTTCTGATCGGATCAGGATGTGCCGTCGCGGGCTGGCCGGCGCACTCGGAACCATACGCACCTGGAAAGACGGCTTCGATGTACCAGGTGAGGAGTCCGTACAGGAAGGAGTCGAAGTACATGATGATGATGGCGGTGCGCAGGCTGAAGTCGTCTTCCTCCAGGGGACTGGCCACCAGGTTCTTCCACTGGATGCCGACGCCCTGCTCTTCGAACAGAGCGAAGTACTCGCAGCCGAAGCCAAAAGCCACGGGGGACAGGAGACTCTGCGGGAGATGGCGGGGTCAGACTCGGTCGGGACTCCCCCTGCCAAAGAGTCCCACCGCAATCCCCACCGAGCCTTCTTACCGCAAAGACCTTGGCGCCGAACCCGATGTGGTCCTGCCAGGCCACGCAGAGTACGTAAGGCAAGTACAGGGTGAAGTAGATGATTCCTCCGCAGGCGGCGGCCAAATTGGCTCGAGCAAACGCCGTACTGATGAGAAAGCACTGCATGATGGTCACCACGGCAAAGGACGCCAGGAAGAGGAAGACCACGCCGGTGTCGCTGTACGGCAGCAGGTTTCCTTTCTGAGGGGCAGACAATCCCGTGAGCGGGATGGCCGCATTGTCACGCCGACGGCAGGCGCCATGCAACCGGACTACCGGGAGACGTCCGGATGATGACGCGCCGCTTTTAAGCGTCGATCCGCGCAGACCTCGGAAGGAGGAATGCGCTGGCATGATTTACACGCGGCGCCAGCGTGGCGAGGTCTCGTGACCGATAGCGTCCTCATTTCCAGATGAAGCGTTGGCGTCTCCAAATGGAGATGTAGCCCCCGGCCCGACCGCACGACGACCGCACCCCCCGCCCTCAATCGACCGCGCAAACGGCGGGCAATCTACACCCAATGAGACAACCGCACCGCAATCGGCCAGAATTCAATGAAGCAGACAAGTGACGCCGGAACAGCGGCGCAAAAACTCGACCACACGGTCGCAATCGGACAAGCGGCCCGGAATCCAGCGGATGACCCATCGCAGATTCGAGCGCACGCGGACCACAATCAACCGGAGACGGCGAGGAGGCCACGGGCGTCTCAGAAGCACACGTGAATGGGCGACACCGGGCGAAAAGGCCGCGCCGGCTCGGGCCGCAAAAAGCGCTCGGAAGCGGCCGACCTTGAGCATCAGCACCAGCAGTCCGGCGCTGATGAGCAGAGGGACGAGGCTGCTGACGAACCAGCTGAACCACAGGATGCCGTTGTCCAGCCCCATGATCCTCATGGTCTCCTTCAGACGCGCCTCCTTCTCGTACACCACGCTCTTCAGGATGATGGACACGGAGAACATCCAGGCCAGCGTCATGAAGAGCGGCATGGAGCGGCTCATGACCCGCAGGAAGCTGAGGGCGCCCAGAAAGGAGAGCCGGTCAGCGCGCTCGGGAGCGGCCTCCGCCGTCTCCGACGGCGCCGTACATGTCGTCCACGTAGCACGGGTAGGGCATCTGCTGGACGTAGACGCCCGTCTTCTCCTTGGTGCCCGTCATGGCTCGGACCAGGGCCTGCTCCACCACGTCCTGCAGGTAGGAGAAGCCTCCCCAAACGTAGCGCATGTCCTCAAAGGGGTCCGCCCGAGGACCCGGGTCCCAGTACCTGAGAAGAAGCCGACAAAGCGCGACGCGGGTGCGGCGCGTAGCGCAAAGCTGAGCTTCGGCAGCCGCGGGCGCAGGCGCGTCGCTCCCGACCCCGGCGCACACTTCTTCGTTTAGCCTATCGCCGCCCACGTGCGTCCTTACGCGTCTTTGATCTTGTTGGTCCGCTCCACGTTGTCGATGTCCATGCGGATTTTGTAGCTGATGTTGGGGGCAAGCTCGGTGGCGTTGGGGCCGACGTCCGGGAAGACGATGCCGGCCCAGAACTTCCTGTCCTCCAGTAGAACCATGGACTGGTTGATCATGTGCTCCTCGGTGGGGACGGGCTCCAGCTTGTCTAGATTCACGCACTGAAACGGACGGCGGTCGAGCGACACTCACTCGCCCGGCTCAAGAAAAGCGGCAGCTCAATGCCTCGGCGCCAGCCCTCGCCCGCCGCCGCCGCCTCTGTCGCCGCGTCCGGAAGCTCACCTCCATGAAGCGGGAGATGCCGGTGACGGCCTGGTCGGTCTCGTTGAAGACGTCCCTCCAGGTGAGGGCGCCGCCGCTCGCTCGCCGCCCGTCGGCGTGCCTGGACAGGAAGTTGGAGACGTCGGCCACCGTCCAGTCGGTGGCGGCCAAGTGAGCGTGGAAGTAGGCGGCGGTCACGTTGTTTTTCAGCAGAGACTGAAATGCACGCGACAAGCGCTTTGATGGATTCTCGTCTCCAGAAAGATTGCGAGGCCCACAAGTAGATTACCCGCAGCAGGTTAATCTGTTCGCTGTTCTCCAGGAAGTTCCAAACTTTGGGCCGCATCTCTTCCCACATTCCCTCCAAGTCCCTGAACACGCCCAGCTCCTGAAACGTCCGGTTCACCTGAAAGCAGCGCAGGCAAACCAGTGTCGTCCGGCGCCGCCGGGGGGGAGGAAAGCCGACCTGGCGTCCTCACCTCGTGGATGACCCTGCGCGTGGCCGGCGTGTCGGGAGTGTAGAGGATCTTCCCCATCAGCAGCGGCTTCACGGCTTCCCAGATCATCCTGGACATGGGATTGGAGTCCATGTCCCTCACCAGACTGTTGCAGAAAGGAGCTGCGCGCGCACACGCGCCAGCCGTGTGAAACTCTCGGGACGGCGACAGATCGCATCACGCGTCGTCCCGAGGCTTTTTAAAAATGCCGTCCGCGTCTTCGGGAACGCCACTTTTTACTTTTGCCACGCGCCGAGATGGCCGCCGCGGGAAGTCGGCCGACTTCCGACACGTCCCCGCGGCGGACGGGAGCTCGAAGGTGAAGCGACATCACGCCAACGAGCGGCGGCAGGAAGCGTCCGGCGGCGCTGCGACGCCGACAGGACGCCAAGCTCGGCGATGTGGACTCGACGGGGACCGGAGCCAAGTGAAGAGAAGGAAGCGGTATCAGGACGGCAAGCGGCGGTACGCGGGCGGCGGCTGGCACGCCGCGGACGGAGGAGCGGAGCCACGTGGACGGGAGAGGAGGCGGCGTGACGGATGCAGAGCGGAAAAACTCTGCAACCGAGGGTGAAAAACTCTGCACCGGGAAGTTGTGCTACGTGGGCAGCAAGCGGCTTCCATGCGAACAGGAAGCCGACAAAGTGGACAGGAAGCGGCGGAGCGCGGACAGCAACTCGCAAGAGCGTTTTGCCAACTGACTGGAGGAGTTGTCGTAGCGCTGCGCGGCGTCGTCCTCGCTGCTGTTGTGGTTCCCAAAGAGCGCCTTGTAGTTGCTGTCCTCGTACCAGTTGAGAGACTTGATCTGCAGGCCGCCGCCCTCGGGATGGCCGCAGACGATGCGCGACACGGCCTGGTACATGGCGCTGGGCGAGGACGTGGCGTTGCGCGTCAGGAAGATGATCTCCTTCCTCAGGTCCACCCAGCTCTTCATGCCGGCCAGCTGCAACACACGCACGCCGCGCAGATTGGAGCTCGGGACCACCGCCGCCATCTGCGTTCCGCTCTCGGTGGCTCGTGCGGATGGGCGCAGCGTCCCGCGCCATCCTCGCTCCCTTTTTAGAAGCGGCGGAACCCTTGTCGGCTTTTGCCGTTCGCCCTCCGCTCAAGGCTTCATCTTCCGAAGGGCAATTATTTTATTTTATTTTTTTAGCTTTCACGAGCGTGCTGACGCGGCCGCGCGTCACTCGGCCGCTTCCGGACGCGCTTCCCGTCGTCATAGCAAATCACAGTGAACTGAATTGGGTTCCGCTTCCTCAGCTAGCGTTCTTCTTGTCGCGCTTCGATCGGCCCCCGCTCATCCAACTGAGCTCTTTTGTTCCCGCCGCAATTGGTTTCTGTTTGGATCATCATGATGAGTCCCGATGCCGATTGGGATATTCGGCCCCCAAAAACTCTGGTCGACGATTTCCCAGCCAGTTCATTCCCAAAATAAAAACAACCAAACCGATGACCTGCGCATTCGATTTGTGTGCAGTCGAAAAGCAGCGCGAGTGATGTTGTTACTTTAAATGCGAGCACGAGAAACGCATTTCAAGTTCGAGAACAGCTTGCGATCGATTTTGGAAACCAAAGGGAGCCTGCGAGCCGATCTACCGCATTGGCCCGAATATAAGACGGTGTTTTTTTGCATTGAAATAAGACTGAAAAAGAGGGGGTCGTCTTATAATCAGGGCCGTCTTATATTCGGGCCAATATGGTCTTGGGTTTTTTTTTGGGGGGGGGGGGGTTCAATTCCCATCAAACAGTCATGGAAACACTGCAACTCAGTGCAAAGTTTTTTTTGCGGTTCTATGCGGTGGATTGAAGAAGGCGTTCTTGTTCTTCTCCACTTGTTGCTGACGGTGACAAGCGGCAGAGTTTGCCGTCAAAGCAACGCGTTCATCCGTGGTGATCGTTCTTGCTGCTCCCTATTTTCAATCCTGCACTCGGCGCATCTCCGCTTTGCGGTTGAGTTTTCCGAGAGCCCCTCCACTTCCTTGTCCTGCGTCGAAACAGCCAACGTTTAGACGCGGGACAAAATCGGACCGAACGGGACCCGACGGCAATGCGGAATCATGTCGTGAGAGAAAGCCGCTTGCAGATGTTTCCACAGACTGCGCGAGTCAACGAGGGCAAGACAGCTGGTGGCGCACACAGCGTGTTTGTTGGTTCTGATTCTTTGTTCAGCTGAGACGTCGAGTGTCCTGACCGCGAAGCGGCTAACGTGACTCGTCACATTTTTCTTCACGAGAGAAATCTCTCTCGCTCACACGCGCTCTGTCGCTCATGCGCACTTCCGACACGCACTCTGAGAACCCAACTTCCCGCAGCGTCTTCCTTTCAGATCAAACAAGAATCAGGACGGGGAGGACGGCGCGTCTTCCGACATCGCTGCCTGTGAAATCAAGGGCGGCGTCCTACCTCCACGGCCAGCGAGCCCAGACTGTCCAGCAGCTTGTTGGTCGCCACGGAAACGCCCCGGATGGCTTCGGGGTCCGATCGGACGTCCCTCTGAGACGCACAAAGACGCACACGCGTGATGGTCAAAAACGGGAACCGCTCGCCCTTAACTCATTCAGTAGCAGCCAATTCTAGACCAAGTCTGAAAAGACGTTTCAAAACGTCTTTGGGAGTGAATGAGTTCATCACAAACAGTGTCAAAGGGCTTGGCATGCCCACACTTGACAAATATTCACAACATCCCCGGCCGGAACCTTGACGCCCAGGAGGGCAAGGAAAAAACTCCCAAAAGCGCTTCTGGGGTAACATGAGAAACCTTGAGGAGGGGCCGCCGACGGGGGAATCCCCCTTCCAGAATGACCATGTGCCAATGGATGCCGAGTGGGCAACATTTGACACAATACAGCGATCCCTTGCTCAAACGCGGTTCACCTTCCGCGGCTTCGTTGTTTCACGGATTTTTTTTCGTGCCGTTTTTTTCTTGCTTTTAAACAGTGAATTGCGTTCTGCATTCTGATTGGCTAAGGCACTGACCAACGCGAACAGTCTCCGCACCTCGTCTTTGTACGTGCATACCCCACAATGTCGACGAAACGTTCTGCACCGGCAAAGGCACCCGAGGACGCGCTCAAGCAAGATTATTTTACAGTACGGTACTTCTAAAAACGAAGATCGCTATTTGTTGAAAACGTTTGGGGTTTTTTGTGCTTGGGCCTGAAAACAGGTTTTGGTCTTTGGTTTCATTGGATACATCGTTCAGCATTGTAGAATAACTGTCAAAAATAATGCTCACGACTTCACGGATTTCACCTATCGCTTGTTCTTTTTGGAACGTAACCCCCGCGATAAACGAGGGATTACCGTGAACCTGCGCGGCTTTGACTGGCAGCGCTCAGCTTGCTTCCTTAGCAGCGGTCAAGAGGGCAGCCGTCCTACGTCGACTCGTTTGTTGTTGTTGTTGTTTTGACGGACGGCTAAAGCGGCGGCGCGGCGATCATCGCCTGCAATGAAGAGGCCAGTCGGAACGTGGTTGTCCATCCCCGATATGCTGCGCCCGCGGGTGAAATTGGAAGATGACCCGGGCCATCGTCGACAAGCTCCTTGGCCACTTCCCAAGGTGCATTTTGGGGAACTTTGCGCAGGAGAACCCAGGCAGGGGGGGGCGGGCTGTTGTGGCCCACCATTTTCTTCCTTCGTAACAGCGGGGTCGCTGATGTTTCAAAGTATCCGTTGGAAAAATATTTTCCATTTGGTGCACGTACGCACAAGCTCAGCACAAGTCCACTAGTATCTGGCGGATACTAGTGGGGCCTCAAAAGGCTACAAAGTCCTTTTTATTCTGTTCCCCTCGGCGTTTGGCTCGCCGTAGCACGTTGCTATAGAAACGAGCATTCGAGAAGGCGGCGCGCTCGCAAGCCCGGCCGGGTTCACACGCTCGGGCTGCGCCCACTTACGTCGCGTTTCTTGTGCCGGGAAAAAAAAAAAAAGACGCCTCGGGCGACACAAAGCGAGACTGTCGACAAAAGGAGAGAGACGTGTCGCGACACGCTCGTGAACTCCCACGCGGCCGCGAGCGCTGCCAGTCGAGTGAGGCGTGCGTGCGTGCGTCTTACCAGGACAGGTTTGAGGAAGTCCACGTTGTCCAGGAAGCGGCGCTCGGCGTGGTCGAGCCACACCGGCGGGGCGCCGCACACCACTTCCTGGACCATCATGGCGGCCGCGGGGTCGCTGATGTTGACAAACTCTCGCAGGCTGCGGCCGCCCGGCCTGCGAGGACACGCGTCACGCAGGCGGAGCCCCAACCCGCTCAGGAGGACCTGAACACACGCACGCACGCACGCGTTCGTGCATGCTGGACACTCGATCGATCCATTGATGATGATGCTGACCTTCTCCAGGTCGACGTCGGCCTCCAGGATGTGAGCCACCGTGGAAGCGGGAAAGGACACGTTCTTCAAAAGGAAGCCGGACAAAGTCTCCTCATCTTGCAGGAAGTGCTTCAACTTGAAGCCTGAAAACACACACACACACACACACAAAGACTAAGGTGTTGTGTGGCTTGTTTGATGATGTCACACCTTCAAGTTGCCACTCGTCCGGAGGTCTTGCACAAGTGGTCCCAGCAAGCGTTTCCTTTCTTTGATGACACTCAACTAGGGATGGGCAAGTAGCGACACCAGGTATCGGCATCAGGTACAAGCGATACCAACCACCACCCGTGATGAGTAGAGGGGCGGGGGTGAGAAGATCTGACATGGAACACGTTTTTCCTCACCAGTAGTTGGCGCAACACTTTGCCGGGTTGACGCAAAGGCGGCTCATCGTGTGAGCGAAAGACAACTCTTTTTTTGGATTTGCTTTGAAAAACAACAATCGACATATCGGTCGATTTTTGTTTGACAGACGTTACGCACCAAAGCGGGAACCGAATGATCATCAATTTATGATTTGACATTTTCTGCTCTGTCAATCTGAAATCATGTGCTGTCATTTCATACCGCGATAGAAAGTTTTGCTTTTCATTGGATTCTTTGAGAAAAAAAGGGAATGAATCGATCGCCAGCTGCTCTCGGCAGTGGCGTGACCACGTTGCCGCGGAGACAGCTTATTCTGGGATACGTCGACCGTGGCCCCGAAAGAGGCTGCTTAGCGGTCCGATGCTAAGGGGAATGGCGCGCCAAGCAACTGCCGCTTTCCGTGGCGACGACCTGCAACACCTTCCCACCCTGGGGCAACCCCGGCGAGCGTGTCAATATCCCGTCGCCATGGCAACAGCAAAGCACGCTGCAAAAGTACAACTTCCAAACAAGAGTGAAACTAGCAAGGAAAAACGTGACGGGCTAACGCAAGTCGGCCATCGCAACGCCGCCGCTTGATCAGGCTCGGCCGCCCGCGACAAATGTTCACTTGGGAGTTGGCGCCTTCTCGGTCTCCAATCGGTTCATCCAAAGAGATCGCCCGAGCGTGCGCCACGCACACGCACGGGGGCAGCTCGTTCCCGCCACAATCAAAGCAGGTCAGAGCAGGTTGGAACCCGAGCCGGGATCGTTCAAAAGACAAAGCGCCAAATTCCGTTTGTTCAGCGTGCAAGAGAACAAAGAAAAGTGCAGGACAAAGACAAATGTTCTCCATTCTCAAGCGCATTAGCTAGCATATCAAACAGGCCAACTTAGCTAGCTTGCAAAGCTCGCGTCGCGTTTCTTCGGCAGAAGGACGGGAAAAAAACGAAACAACACTATGAAAGGGGAAAAAAAAAGGCTCAGGAAAGACGTCGCGTCTTTGAAGACGAGCGACATCGCAGAAATTGCGACGCGCAAACGAGAAATCGCGCACTTCTAGCGAGGACAGCTTCATTTCACTTGATCGGCTAGCTGTAGCTTTTGCAAGCTGCGACCTTCCACGGCCGCTAATAGCCATCGGGCCCGTCCTCTTCTGGCGCAAATCGAGAAAATGTCGAATAGCGGAACGGTCGGTGCTTTTTCTGAGCAGAGAACAACGGCGGCAGCTACAGATAACGCCTCCGTCGACACGACTTTGACAGGCGCTCGTCCCGGCTCCCCGAAGGTTGAGTCGGCGACGGACTTGCCGTGTGACGTCTCGCCCGGTCCGAGACGCAACATTCATCCGCTAGTCTGACAGCGCAACCGTCAATGACAAAAAAAAAACCCCAGAAAACATGTAAATCTTGTCGTTTGACAAGGCGATGATGGTCGCACCGTCAAAATCCAAAGTAGTCAAAACAAAGTGGCTTTTCTTGACGGTCGGCAAAGGTTCAAAGGAGGCGACCGCAATCTTTTTCTCCGTTGCACGGACTTGGCCCGAGTGTGCCACGCAGTAAACGCGGTTCGAAAGACCACGCCGTTGGTTCACCCGATGATGACGATGATGAGGGTGAGGGTGTGTTGTCGGTACCTGTTCTGCTGCTCTGGAGCTTTCGGAGGGCGCGAGCGAGCTCCTTGAAGCCCTCCAAGTTTTTGTCGTCCTGACTGTACAGAAGAATCTTCTTGGCGTCGGAGAAGAGACGGGAGATTCTGCACGCACAAAAGCCTCGTCAGCCGCACGCGACCAAACTTTGCCGGACAGCCCGGCCGGGGCTCCGAACGCCAAGCCAACCCGGGCTTAGCGTTCTGACCCGGGCTCGCAACCCGCATTCCAAGCCCCGAGCCCAGCCCGGAAGCTTCGGCGCGGCTCACATGGAGTCGTTGAAGTTGCCCACGACGCCCGGCGACTCGCCCGGCGTGGGGCCCCGGAAGCACGGGTTGTTGGCGTTGCACAGGATGCCCTGGATCCACGGCAAGGTGCCCGCCGACGGCATGGCCTTGTTGGGGAAGTGACCTGCGGACGGCAAAGGGCAAGTCAAGCGCGGCGGCCGGCCTTGACCCCGGCCCGCGGAAGCCTTTTACGACCGCCGATTAGATTACGCAAATACGACGAGGCCGGCCAACGCCGCTGACTCAAGTCCTCCTGACGTCACCCGTCGTCGTTCATTCATTCAGTCCGAATCAAAAGTGCGCAACCAAAGAGAGTCGCTCGTTTGCCGTCGTCCTCCATTTGACTTGAGGGCACACGACTTTTTTTTTTCCCCCCCTTGACAGATTCTCCTTCGATTGAAAGAACTCAAACTCAATGAAGAAAAACCAACTGGATGTCAACGAAAACTAACTCCGATAAAAAGTGCAACACAAGTCGAACCTGCCATGCATGCGTGTGTCCCC
>CAAKHF010024117.1:5523-28444 GCA_901007745.1 Hippocampus kuda | reverse complement strand
TAACAGGTAGTTCCGTTTGCTTTTGCCCAGAATGGTGCTCGTCTACTCGAATGCTTTCATTTCCGGTAACTTTCCAGTAAATCACGTGGTTCAGACGTGATTTACAATGGTCCAGACATTGTATTATGGAGATCTACAATAAATATCATTGAACATTTCTGCCGTTATTTTGACATATAAAATGCTTTGATATGTTATAAGGATTTTTTGCTCTTTATAAGGATGTTTTTGGTAGCTTATATGGGTTGGCGCTCCGAAAGGTTGACAGGTATGTGCGTTGTTTCAAACACAAGGATAAAAAAAAAAACAAGACCCCACTGGAGGTGTTTACATATCTATATAAATCAGCATGTATTGTATTGTATTGTATTGCATTTTATGTATATGTACTGTATATGTAAGCATGATAAATGCTTTGCTTTTGAATTATACATCAGCCACGTTGACGTTTTCGTCATATAACTGACACTGAGACGATAGCGAAAGGAAAATAGTGCCCATGCTGTTCCTCACGTCAATGATCATCAATCCATCAAAATGTTCACTCACTTTTTTTCATGATGACATCACGGCATGTCGTTCAATCTTGTCTTGCCGCTGGGACGAAAGTTCTGTCACATTTCAAGAGAAAATAACGGCCGCGTAAAGTTTAAACGTTTCTCATTTTCAAAGTCAAAACTGATGAAGGGCGATACACCTGGGTGCCACAAAGATGATGGAATCCTCAGAATATAAAAACAAGTCAAAGTATCTCTATACCGTATCATCACAAACACAAAGATGCAGTTTTACATTACGTACGCACACCTAATATAGTGTCCAATCAATATAAAGTATTAAAAGTCTGCTTATTTGTAACCTACGGTTCCATGCTGCATGGCAAGGAAAATATCGACACTTAACACTTAGCAAGCCTGATAATGATCTTCCATGCAACAACAGTTTTACTATTTAGTTTCAGACTGACTGAATGTGTAATAGATTTGTAATGCCTTTGTGCAGCCTGGAGACTCTGCTGTCAGTTAAACTGTCGGCAGATTCAAGGGCTCCTCTCTTCTCCCTGTCACACACTACGACTACATACCGAGACTGCTGACAGCAAAGAATTGCTTCTCACTAACTGTACTTTGACCACACAGAGCTCAGTCACGTTTCCCCCAGAGAGTCGAGGGCCTCGCTAGAATAAGTTGCAAACTTTTTGACAGGAACTTTACATACTCATACTGTGCCTTTAGAATTTGAATTAGGCCGAGATGGACAGACACAGGCTATTAAAAAAAATATTCAGTATTAAATATTCAATATTCAGAAAAAAACTGACAGGAAAACTCAACTGGTTCCAAAATTACTGTAATATAAAGACGTCCAAAAAATCTTTGTTGGTTTAAATCCAGAAATGGATCAGATTACTTTTTTCCCCCCCAGTCCCAAAAATATTTCACATTTGAATGAGGATATTTGATTACCCTTGTTGAAAATAAAGTGGCCAGCGTGCAAAGAAGGAAATGGAAAGAAGGTCGATAAAGAGCACTGATGGATGAAAGCATTGCGAGCTAACACTCTTTTGTCACGTGTGATGAAATTCTTGCACGTTCATTTTTTTTCCGTCTTTATGAAACAATATTACCCGCCAAGCAGAGAAAATTAAAATGCATGACGGGTGCCGGATGAGTCTTTTGCTGTAAAATGTGCTCTTTTCTGCATTATTCTAATGCAGACTATGCAAATATGGCCCCGGGGCCACATCCAACATGCCCACATTCTCACAGTGACCATAAAGTCAAAGTAAAGCCTAAAATATGCGGTGCTTTAATTTAAAAGTTGTCCTTTTATTTCACGTGCACACGTGTGGACGCTAACGTTTGTACAAGTGAGGTAGCAAGCAAGAGCGAGAACTTGTCTGAATTGTTGCCAACTGAGAGCAATTTCGCTGTATTCAATTACTTTTTTGATCCAGCCAGCAACTATTTTTCCAAAAAAAGAGACTAGCAAGAATGACAACAGTGATCCTAATGTTAGCAACATTCTAATTTCCTGCATTGAGGAAAGAAGAAGACGATTTGGATTGGTCATACTTGATGCAAAGCTACAGCTTTGCAGAGTATATTGTATGTATTAGGTGCATATTATTATGTATTATATCCATCCATCCATTTTCTAGTCCGCTTATCCTCAAGAGGGACGCATGTGCTGGAGCCTATCCCAGCTGTCTACGGGGTAGTAGGTGGTGTACACCCGCAACTGGTCGCCAGCCAATCGCAGGGCACACATAGACAAACAACCACTCGCGCACACAATCACATCTCGGGACAATGTTTTTGGAATGTGGGAGGAAACCAGAATACCCGGAGAAAACCCACGCAGGCACGGTAAGAACATATCAATTCCACACAGGAAGGCTGAAGCCAGAATCGAACCCTGTGCTTCTGCACTGTGAGGCGGACGTGCTCACCAGTCGACCACTCAGTGATATTATACTTACTACTAATCTATATATTTGGGGGCCCTGACTTGAAACAGCTACAGTGAGTTAGCGTTTGGTACAAAAAAAATAATAGTTAGTTCAGTCAAAAGATGTAATTTTAATGAACACTTATAATTGTATTTTAAAAAATTATGGTGTGTATTGTTATAATTACGAAATATATCTACACAGGTAGCAATTGATTGAAATGAGACAATATGCTTTTTTAAAAATACAAACTCAAAGTTGGGTTTCGCATATTGGCTTGACCCTCGACAACCGTTGTGCCCATCCCCGGTGTAATGGAAAGGAATAACGTGAAGTAGGAGATGTACGCGACCACAAGAACCAATTTCCTCATTTGGACAGTCAACAAGCTGGTTGGTGTATTTGCATTAACCCGCCTGCTGGTCCTGATCAGGTCTGTAAGCTCTGTGATCATTAAGGTTTGAAATCTACCATTGGTGCTCTGGCATGGATGTACTGCTGGCGGATAATGAGAAAAAAAAACATGATTAATTGGCACCAGAACAAATATGGCAGCCTTTGAGTATGTGAAGGGAACAGCTGTTTGTGTTCACTGTGCTCAGCAACAGCCACTATAATAAGATCTCCACGAAAACGGTTAGCTTCTCCAAAGCCATTGAGATTATTTTTAAACTTACATCTTCCAACATCTAGTTGTGCTAAACCAGATGTGAGCAATTCAACTTTCCAAACAAAAGCACTGCATATTTGAGTTTTACTTTGCCTTCCTGATAACTGTGACGACTGATCACAGACTGTGGGCCCGTCGGCCGCTGTTATTCTTTCACACTAGCACCCTTTATTTTTTTTGTTGGAATCAAACCCTACCCTTTGTTTGGTGTGAGTCTGCAGGAGAGCGATGAACACAGTAAACGTGCCGCGGTGTTGACCAAATCACTCCTGCAAGAGGCGGCGTCGCGATGTTCGCACCCACACTCGTGGGTGGTTTGCATACAGTGAAACCGCACAACCTTGGTCTAGTACAGCTGGCATATGGTACATTATCTTTCATCCCAAATGGCCCTGTAGGCCCCTTGCTATATTACGCCATGCGTCATGTGCACAATAGTGCAATAATATAAGCCGCGTGCTGCTTGAACAAGTGAAACAGCATTATTATCGGATCCCGTTTTACCATTACGCACAACCTTCTGACATTCTGCAAAACTGTCTGGCGTGGGGACAAGCCTAACTCTTCGAAGAAGGTGTGCCAACTGAGTGCATTTCCAACATTTCACAACTCAACTGAACTCTGACTTAAAATGACAAAATACATACGAAGCGCGCATACTGATTGCGGTGCTCATGTGGTGAATAATAAATGAACACGATGTGAGCAACAGGATGTCAGTTTGCCCTCACGGCATCATGGGCACATTGCCAACTCTATTTATTCTACCGTTGCACAGGGGTCATACACGTCAGGATGCGCATGCATTCGTAAGCTCTGCGTACTTCCCGTGGAGAGGACAAGAACCAGGACAATGGTATTAGAAAATCTCTACATTAAAGCATCCAAGTGACAAATCCTTCAACTGGGGATTCGTTGGCATGCATTGAAGCACATCAGGTCGCGAGCAGCTGTGCGGAGCACACGACATGGAGGTCGAACTAATGCTTCTGATGCATGAACAAATTCACATTTCTCTGCTGGGCAGTCATCACTCTGATGATCGCTGCAGAGCGCGCCTGTCTGTGTTTCATACAAACTCTTTTTACATGTCTCAACCATGACCAGAGACACCCAAATGATTCATCAATAACTGTTACGCTTTTTGGAAGTTTTCACTTCCAAAAAAAAAAGTACTTCAATGACATTCAGGGAAGACAATGTTGCAACACAAACTGTTTTCTGATCAACAAACCGTGCTTTTACTAAGCCCTATACATTTTTAATAAGATCATTTTAGTGTCCCACAATATTACAGCTTATTTATCGCAGACGTTTTTCATGTTTTTAATGTATACTCACTGTCATGTCTTTGCATGCGGGGAAAGAGGAGACACAGGCGCTGATGCACTTTGCAGTTGTGTATTGTGTGCAGGGTGAACAATAAAACACAAACACTTTCCAATTTTGTACAGTCCAGCCATGTTGGCGGTCTGTGCTATTCTAGTCACACGTGATGATTAGGCCAGGTGTAGATACAGCGCTATATAAGTGCACTCCATTGTTGAAACAACTCATTTAATAATTTTGCACAGTTGTTGTATATCATTGTCCAAATATTTTCATAGAGCTAACCATCCATATCGTTTCTGTACATGGAAGTAGAATGTAATAGTCCCAAAAGCACTATGCAAAGCTGTTTCTGTCTGGTGAAAGTACGCAAGAAGCCAAACCTTGAAATTTCTGACAGAATGTTGCTAGAAACTCCATAAGTGATCCGATGTGTTATCCCGTATTATACTCATTGACTGAATTATAGGCAGCAGGAAGACAATAGAGGAAGAGATCAATAACCCCAAAAGAACTGCATTAGGCAAATCGGCTCACTGAAATGGGACAATCATCACAACACCACGGGTATTTGTTGATGGATTTATTGATTTATCCTCTCTGCATGGCCACAATCAGTTGGCAGCCTAACCCAGTAAATCTAATAGCCAGTCTGTCTTTTGTGCTTGGGAAAGACAATTACTTTTTCTATCACTCTCCAGTGCTTGCGGAGTTCAATCCTGTTTACAGATATGGGCTGACAGCAGAGCCACATGGCACTAAATGATTTAAAGTGAGTCAGCGCAGTTCACATCTTTTATATGAGTGAGAGGTTGACAGTGTGCGAGGGTTGTTGTTTGCCATCTCTGTCCGAGTCCAATTAATGCATAAATAAGGACAGACTGGGCAATAAGAGAGCCCACTCAGCAACCGACAAGCTCACATCACATCTCAAAGTAAATTTAGTCTCGAATTAAACTAAAGAACATTTTTTGGACTGCGTAAGGAAGACAGAGTAACCAGACAGAGCCCTTAACTGGAAGTCAACTTGCAAGCAACAGCGCCACCGCACTGCCTTGTAGACACGAATAAACTTGTCTAAAAGGACAACAAAAAAATCGTACTAATATTTTGCAGAGTTCTTTTCAATATCATCAAAAGCCAATTGAATATAGTCATAGCCTAGGCGCTGTTAATTGTGCTGGCCGCCCAAAGTGCAAAACAGGTCATACTTACAAATTATTTGAGTGATAAATGTATTTCTGTTCCTCTGTGATGTTTGTCTCTCCCTGACCCAACATCACACAAAACCATCTTTTAAACAAGATATGAACCGTTGGGATGTTTCGTATGCAAATATGACTTTTCGCTGTATGCCTTGAATGATTTGGTGATGAATGTATAAAGAGACAGAGAATGGCAAGATCAAGTAAACAGAGAAAGAATGAGGAACTGTGATGTGTGTGTGGTGTGCTTGAGCAGTGCCATAGCAGTGTGGGTGCGAGACTTACTGGTATATGTATTTCTGGTGCTGGGGGGAACTTTGGTAATCTGCAACCTTTGTTCTCCATGATTACAGCCATTAAAATAATTACATTCCTTTTTGTAAAGTCACAAACATGCTTTTTCACCAAACTACCCTTGGACTAATCATGAAGAGTCGCTCAATCACAAAGACAGAAAATGAGATGCTGAAAAATGTTGGGCACATTTTTTCATGGACTATCTTAGGCAATTTTTGTCGAATCAAAACACCATGTCAACATTTAGGGATAACGTGGTGTGAGAAAATATGAGCAGTTTATATGTCATAAATTAAACATTATAATCTTTGAGTCTGCTATCGCTCACTTTGGTTTGCTTGTGGAAAATCAACAAGGCGAATCAGAGCTCTTTCACCAAGACTACTCCAGTGCTAGGCCTGCTGTACTAACAATATGTTACCTTGCTTTGTAGCTGTATCTTATTTTAATGCTAGAATGTAGAAGCAAACCCAATTTTTTTGTTTCTGTTCAGTTTTCTAGCTTGTAAACTCATACACAGCACTGTATCAGCGACTGAATCCGGTCACAGTCGCATTAAGCGCATTTCTGAGGTGGGGCAAACATGGACAAACCGACAGTGGAATGAACCAATCGGCGAAGAGCATCTGTGACGTCAGGGAAAAAAAAACTTTTGAAATAAATGCTTCCAGTACCATAAGCTGCAGGAGTTTTAATGACTCTATGTTTGTCTGGTGATTTAAAATTGAGTTTAATGCTGAATGAAACAAATCAGTCTCGCCCGCACGCCATTTTGAATGTTATGAGGATGGGCTTCCGCCATGGAAGTTGTGACGATGCTCACAAAGAATACACACAACAAATAAATACATGTTATTGCACAGTTCGCTTTGAACCTGACCGAGACCCTTTTTTGTTCCATGCAGAAAGAAAATGGGTTAGTCTCGTCAGGCTGCTATTTTTCAGGTCTTCTGCCTTTTTCTCAGCTAAGCTAAGTCATTACTGCCAACCAAATCACACGTGTGAAAGGGAAGCCATTTTTCAAAGAAATGGTTTCAAAGAAATTTGTGCCTCCACAATTGGAACTTTTGAATATGAAAGTCGCGGCACGGTGACCGAGTGGATAATAGACCCTCCTCCAAATCCTCCCTCTGGAGTTTGCATAATCTCCTCATGCTTCCTCCTCAATTGCAGGTTCACTAATGACTTTAAATTGCCCAAGGTGTGCATGGTTGTTTGTCTTTAGGTGATTTACAATTGATTGTCGACCAGGACCGGATGTACCCTGCCTCTTACAGAGAGTCAGCTGGAATAAGATGCAGCTCTACAGAGACACTAATGACGATAAGTGGTACAGAAAATGGATGGAGATATTCCTGTTTTGGTGCCATTCTGCTTCGTTTCTGCAGTCTCCTTGAAGAGCGTTGGTGGGCGGAACCCCCTCCGTCACACCTGCTGGCAGTTATCATTTGTAGTATTAACATGTAGGCGAGACGGAAGGAAGATTCCAAATTATTGCATTGCAAAATGATGGCATTGCTCATGCATACAGTGCCACAGCTTTAGTTTAGTTCGGTTTCTTATTTGTTCCGATTTCTGTTTAGCCTTTTGTGTGCCACTAATAAATTTGACTCGACTTGACGTCGATGTTTTTGTACTAGTATGGAAGGTGTCCCCACAAGGTTGTTTCTATTTTTGGGGAGCTATAACATTCGGCATACTTATTCGGTCAATTGTTTTTTTGAGGACTTGCCTTTGGTCCTTAAATCGCAAGAGGTCCTCATGAGTGATGAACTTAATGTCCCCAAAATATAGTGCATGCACACACATAAACACACTCAGACCCTCTAATTGTGGATGCCAGTGTTGCTGTCTCTTTGTCCTTCAAAAGGAAAAATGTTCCATGTGTGTAATGACCATTTAGGGCAACAGAGTTATTCACACCCCATTTTCCAAAATACAAAGTTAATAGTGTGTGAAGTGCATCATCATCGCAATATAACTTGGCCCCAACTCCCTGTATCATCAGCTAATATTACTCATTGAAAGTACACCATTTCACTATACAGTAGCTCCGAATTTTCACTTCACTCATATTTAGTCAAGCGCCAAGGCATCTGTCTCAGGCTCAACTTTCAGAGGGCTTCTTTGCATGCCTTTCAACAAGCACCACCATATCAACATTATGTCTACTGTTGGTACACATTTTTGATTCATCTTGTTTTATTGCATTGTATTAAATCATTGAGGGTCATTCCAGAGTTGAGGACACTTTACGTACCACCCATCAAATTTTAAATAATCCACAGACAAAACACTAAAACATCCAGTTTCTGAATGCATTTGCTCATCCTGTGACAAGATCTAAAAGATACTAAGAGAAAAGTATGCATATGCTGCATTGTTCTCTCTGTCTGTCATTCTGTGTGTGGATATATCTATCTATCTATGGACAGCGAGGGACTACTCATGGTTATTGGTATGACAAAATGTTTTGGCTTGTACACAAGAAAAAAAGGTTGGGAACTACTGCGCGAAGGTACTCTTTACAAAGACATAGGAAACAGGGTCACACAATATCACTGTGACTTATATTTCCCAAATAAATTAGTCACGCTTGAGTCAACATCTCTGAGGGGAGTAAAACTGCAGATAAAATTCACTTTCTCGCCGTTACTCAAATGGCTGATTAAATGTTATCCGATTCGAAGTTAATGGGACGCAAGGGTCTAATTTTTTAGAATAGCTTATTTTAATCACACCCAAATGTAAATGATGCACATTTGTGTGGATTGCATCTTTTCATTCAAACAAAGCAGTGAAAATATGTAATTAGTGCTTTGGGACCATGAGATTCATTAAAAGAGATGTGACTTGATTAAAAAGCCGACAAAGTCTAAATCTGTTGACGATCAGTCTCCTCCATCCCTGTCTCATTGTTTCTCGTGGTGAATGCTCAAATTATTTAAATAAGGCTTTTCGAAAAGGGTCTGCTATATTTCTCTTCACAAATGTCAAAACACCAGATTGCATGGATCAATCTTTTGGAAAACCATGGTACTGCAAATCACCAATCAAAAATGTTATCCATTTCGGTTGCAGGAAACCGGTGACCGCTGTCACAAAAGATATCTACTTCATACCAGATATATCAGATCCAGGTCGTTCAATTTGGTGGGTCACTGCCCCGGTATAGTGTTTCTGCCAAAGGGCTATTATTATTTTCAGTAATCCTACTCTACAACTGTAGCTATGGCTTATTTCGGGAGTACAAATGTCGAGTGAATTCAGTTTTACATGTAGGTGTTCATAATTCACAGATGAGCGGCACGGTGATCGACTGGTTAGCACGTCAACCTCACAGTGCAGAGTTGCAGGAGTCGATTCCGGGTTCCTGGGTGGAGTTTGCAGGTTCACCCTGTGCCTGTGTGGATTTTCTCAGAGTACTCCAGTTTCCTCCCACATTACAAAAACATGCACGGCAGGTTAATGGAACACTCTAAATTGTCCCTAGGCGTGAGTGTGAGTGGTTGTTATAGTATCTGTGTACCCTGCGATTGGCGAGTAACCGATTCAGGGTGTACCGTGCCTACTGCCCGAAGACGGCTGGGATAGGCTCCAGCACCCCTCGCGACCCTTGTGAGGATAAGCGGATCAGAAAAGGGATGGATGGGTGGATAGTTGACCGTTAGCAAGAAAACATCCGTGACTTGAGTTCAGCTGTCTCATCATGATTTGGCACACTGGGTATTCATTCCACTTGCACTTCTACCTTAAGTGTGAATGTGAAAATTTCATGCAAATTATTAAATAGTAATGACACGCTCAGTTAGCGGCTCTTCAGTGTAATATAAAATGTATTAGAGCCTAACACCACACAAGGGCGGGAGGATGGTGAAACTTTTCATTCAATGGAGCTAATGAATGCAGTTATGGGAATTTTAATGACCTCATGTCAAGCCTATCTGATGAGAAAAGGCACTTTTTGGTGTACTGATTGATTAATTCTGTACATCACAATACATTAAGTTCTGGGAGAAAAGTATTTCTTTGCACTTATATTCTATTGTAGTATTATATCACCTCTGCTCTAGTGTGAAAGCAAGAAACCTTGTTCCTGTCTTCATCATCTCTTCTCTGACATCGTAGTGTTACAAATCATGAGAACCTTTTTTGGGGCACCCTTATATATACGTATGTACTGTATATGTTCTGTATGCTGTAAACTAAATATTAGATGGGTATTTAGATTTGTGTGGTGATCCATTGTTTTACTTCCAGTTTAACTAGAGTCAGAGTTATCAATTAAACATTCGTAATTAAGACCCAATGAGGAGAGGGCACACTGTCTCATATTGGCCATAGATGCACTTCTGACTTTGGCACGGTAGGTTTTGTACCTGGCTGACCGTCAGAGCCAAAGTCAGAGGCAGCACAGGAATGTTGAAGATCTGACATGCGGGGGTGTTTTGTCATATTTGCAGGCATCATGCCTGCTTTTGGATTAATTCTGAAAGGTTATATGGGAAAAAAAACCCTCATGAAATCAGTCAAGAATTAAAAGGATGCCACATTTGGAGTTTGGACTTCGGTTTTGATGAGTAATGAGAACTTAATAGGATAAATTCATCATCATCATTATCATCATCATAAAAGAAACAATTTCCTGCATTAAACAAATGGCTCAGTCTGCAACTGAACATTCATGATCATTTTGAACCATTTCAAAATGGGTTTTTATAAAGGTAATTAATTAAAACTGCAATCAGATGCAAATTATCAACTTCCACCTTCCTTTTTCCGCCATCGACTTAATCAGATTCAGTAGCAGACAGGCACCTGGTCTATTGATTGGTCAAGTGGCAACAGATGCATCTGTGCAAGAGAAACTAGAGCAGATTAGAAAAAATATGTTGGCTGGTAACCGCTTTAAAGAAATTCAGAAAACATACGGTCCTTAAAAAGTGGTTTTGAGTAAAAAAAAAAAGTGGTTTTGAGTAAAAAAAAAATGAACTGTAATAGAAGATGCAAACCTGACATGGAATATCACCCGAACCCGTGGCCTGATTTCTAAGAGTATCCAGTCCATCGGTTTCAAACTCAGGTCCTGGAGGGCCGCTGTCCTGCATGTTTTCCAAGTCTCCCTGTTGCAACACACCTGATTCAAATGAACAGGTTCAATGTCAGGCTTGCGCAGAGCTTGCTGATGATCTGATCATTTGAATCAGGTGTGTTGCAACAGGGAGACTTGGAAAACATGCAGGACAGCGGCCCTCCAGGACCTGAGTTTGACACCCCTGATCCAGTCATTCATGTCCAAGGATTATCAAAGAGCTTTCCTGTTCTCATTTATTGATATGGATTTTATGCACTGAGAACAATGTTGAGGTGTCTCATTCAGACATACTGACACTAAGCCTGGAGTGCCTTGTTAGAGTTGTCAGCCAAAATGCTGAACTCAGGACTTCATAACATAATTCCATAGACAAGATAAGCTTTCAATGTGGTCTACGTCACTTTTACCGTCACATCCTCACTCACATTCAAAGTTACTTTTCCATGGAGGCAGGACAAATGCACAGAGGGATCAAATGAGTTTGGAAAGACAGTAAAAGTGCAAAGTAGGCTGAGAAATAAGTACTTCAGCAGTATAGATTTCAAAAAGGTCTACCCGGGTAAGGTAACAAAATATTTGGACTGAATTACTTGACCCCTCTGTGAATATCTGCCAGTGTTTCCATTTTCAGAGAATGACCTCTTCAATAAATCACCACGATGGTTTGACGCCTGGACTTGTGCGATGAGTTGGGAATTTGTTTTGGATTATGATTTTATATATATAAAAAAAAAAAAATCCTCGTCTCACCCCTCGGGTGGTGTCCGTCCCTCATTCAGCTCGGGTCCTCTACCAGAGGCCAGGAAGCTTGAGGGTTCTGCGCAGTATCCTTGCTGTTCCCAGCACTGCACATTTCTGGACTGAGATGTCCGATGTTGTTCCCGGGATCTGTTGCAACCACTCATCTAGTTTGGGGGTCACTGCCCCAAGTGCTCCGACTACCACAGGCACGACTGTCACCTTTACCTTCCAGGCTCTCTCCAGCTCCTCTCTGAGCCCTTGGTATTTCTCAAGTTTCTCGTGTTCCTTCTTTCTGATGTTTACTTGGGACCGCTACATCCACTACAACGGCTTTCCTCTGCCCTTTATCTATGATCACGATATCTGGTTGGTTCGCCATTACCATCTTGTCAGTCTGGATCTGGAAGTCCCACAGGATCTTCGCTCTGTCATTCTCCACCACCTTCGGAGGTGTTTCCCATTTTGACCTTGGGGTTTCCAGTCCGTACTCCGCACAGATGTTTCGGTAGACTATGCCAGCCACCTGGTTATGGCGTTCCATGTAGGCTTTCCCTGCCAGCATCTTACACCCTGCAGTTATGTGTTGGATCGTCTCAGGTGCCTCTTTGCTATGATGATATATATATATATATATATATATATATGTATATATATATATATATATATATATACACACACACACACACACACACACTTAAATAGAATTATGGAATATAGCATTTGAAAGGTTATCAAAGAAGATTTTGAGTACAGTACCATTCAATGCATTTCTGCAATTAATTCGGTCTTGTGTTCATTTGTTGTCATTGCGTTGAGTTCGTTGCCCCATTCGGAACTACTGTAACAGTTACGGCAATTGGCTTTCAACTGCGTACTAAATAATACAAGTTTTGTGAAATTGTGCACTGGGACAATTTGAATGCTTGAGGCTGTTAATAACCGTGTGCACTTTTGCATGCAAAATAATGAAGTCAGTGCATGCATAATAAGTGAAAGCGCCTAATGCGGAGTGAAGCAAGTCAAGTAGAACATAAAGATGCTGACTAGAAATGTGTTCTAATCTAATACACATATTAGATTCGTATGATTATGGTACAACTCACACTTGTATTATTCTGAATGTACAGTATATCACACTGCTCAAGTTTGTACATCCACCTCGCACTGAAGAGGTCGTGGGTTCAAATTTGGGTTCCGGCCTACCTGTGTGGCGTTTGCATGTACTCCCTGGGCCGGCGTGGGTTTTCTCCGGGTACTCCGGTTTCCTCCCACATACCCCAAATATTGCATGTTGTGTTTTTGTTTTTAATCTTCAATTTCTTCTCTTATTCTTTACATTACTCCTTTGACTTTTAACAAGTCTTCAAAGTATTTTTCAAGTTCAAGTGAAATGTGACGTATTGAGTATATAAAAAGACCCAATGGCATATAGACTAGTTTAATACGCCACTGATGTCCACTCAGCAGTTTCCTCTCAGCAATATTCATATCTGCTATTAAAACTTTATATAAGGAGAGTCCCCACCACCCCCTCAGTGTATTAAGTATGTACATGTGGGCACAGACAATAATATCCAGAAGCCTCCTGCTCCCATGTGAATGAACGTGGCCATTCAACGGCTATCATAAACACACACTTTAACAGAGCCCTTTTGGATACGGTTTGTACATTAATTGATATAGCTTGTAGTTGATTGTACTTAGCCTGACATGTTGTGGTAGTAATCTGAAGGAACACATTCAGAATCGTACTCGTGGGAATGTGCTAAAGAAAGGTTATTTTCAATCATGTCTAACGAAACACTGCAGGGACTGTTGGGGGGGGGGGGGTTCTTCGAAGCAGTGCCGTGCTTTGTTCAGCCAAACAATTACAATAAAAAGAACATTTGCTTTTGAGGAAATGCCACCGCCGTGAAGCTATAAACCTGTCACAGTACAACACAAAACCGACTATGACAACTTAAATGTAATTCAGCGAACCATTCAAACAGAACCAGCTTTGCTTAAAAGATGGTGAGCGTGGGAGGAGACCATTCCTAAAAACATGCTGACTGTCTACCAACTACCAGTAACATACATTGTCTGCAATAATTAAAATGAAAAATTTGTTGCACAGATGTTATATGTGCCTATTTATTGAAGTTGTCTGAAGACATGCTCATCAGTTCAAAGCAATTGTATTGTACCGGTAGTTCTTAAATTGAATAATAATTCCATAATATCATAAATCCGCTGACGTGGAACAACCCAAATTGTTTCTACAACATTTGATTTTTTTTTTCCTCATTACATGGCTCACATTCCTCAGCCTCCAATGTAGTCATCCAATACAGAGCGTCTTCCCCAAGGAATTAATAAAGGCTTTTCAGTTGCTTGGCAGTTGTTTTTAGACTGCAGTCACTCAGGTACACACATACCATCATGCTTTGAGAGAACAAAGGAGATGGGAAAGGCATGATTGGAAGTGACTCATTAGATTTCACAACACATCACCTTCAGATGATTTTGGAAAATGTTGAGTTGCTCTCATCTTTGCTTTCTCAACCCCATTCTCCTTCATCTCTCTGCATGTGACCCAAGACACCTGTGTACATTCGGGCAATTCAGAGAGTAAATGAATGACCTGCAAAAAGGCTAGAGCACAATCCATTTTTGTAACATAGTGTTTTTCCGTAAAGGTCTCGCACCACTCTTATCCTGTCATTTTGAGCAAAATGGAAAAACATGCATCTGTGTGATGCTCCAGCTATTATTTGGACGGCAATCCATTTCTTCTATTCTGGATAGTATGGAAAATGATGATGACTCTTTGGGGTCCAATTGAGAGACCAGTTTCCTGTCATCAAATGCAAATCACTGGCGAGCACTTATATTTAATCTCCGCTCATTGAATTCTTCACACACGATATACATCATGAGTGGAAACATGAAATCAAGCCCACGCTGTCGGAATTGCCGCCTCATTCAGAATACAATGAACTAAAACATGTCATTTCGGCATTATGCAAGAGGTCAGAATTGCATTGCCACTCAAGCAATAATGACTATTTACAGCAATGGTCTAGGCCACATTCGATTTAAAAGGTAGGCTTGGTGGCTAGGTCCAAAACTTTAAATCTTGCTTCATCCTTGTATTCCGGTTCTTCTGCACAACTCAATCAGTCTGTAATAGTCTGTGTAAGGACCAAATATGGCTTCTTAACTCGTTCACTCCCAAAGACGTTTTTAAATGTCTTTTCAAACTTGGTCTAGAATTGGTTGGTACTGAATGAGCTAAATACCAAAACTGTGACACCAATGAAAAACAATATAAAACGTGATGTACGAACAAGGCATGTAAAAGCACAAAGGTTTGAGGGGTATAATGTATGGCTTGTATATATAGCATACTGTATACTGTATTGTAGTTTTTGCATTTATTTCCCAATGCTCACGACAGCAAATCAATAAACGCTTGGATTGAAAAGCGATGATTCTTCAGACACGGGAGGAGGGCTCCTCATGCATGGAAACCTCGATGGCAGAGATGATCCGATCAGTTACTGCAATAGCAATCCGTCACACAGCAAGGTAGTTTAGTTCTGAATGTAAAACCTTTTCTCCCGCTACCTCCCCTCATCAATCAACAGTTGTGAAGGATCGTGTCTCAGAGAACAAAAGTGATTCAGTAGTGGTACTGTTTCTGTCTTTGTATGACTTGGTTCCCATCTCTGGTGAGACTTTCTTTGTTTTTCACAGGTATAAAGCTACTGAACAGCTGCCGCGTCTTTTTATTGGTTCTCATTTGCCTTCTCCCCTGCAGCAGGTGCCAAAATCACATTCTTCAGATCTGCTCTTGCATGTCTGCAGAAACCCAAGCAATGAATGTAATGTGTCCCAGCGCTAAGAATAATAACTTGCTCTGTAGCCGATGGGACTCGGGCTGGAATGATAAATCTGACTGTGAGACACGGTTCTCAGAATGTGATAAGAAGTGTGCAGTATTGTACTTTATTTATTTTGACAGGTGCAGTACTGAAGACTCCCTGACCAGGAGCAAAATTAAAGGTGCGTAGACGGGGTCAGACTGTAATGTAACAGGGTCAGAACATCATTAGCAAATGTCACAAATCTGATTCACACCGTAGGATATATGTGACATCAAGGCAGAATATTCACCAGAAGCCCACTTATTAGTATTCAACAGTCTTACGGATACAGCCCACAGAATTTCTAATGGAGCATCAACACCACCCTGGACAAAGGATTTTTATTTTGTAAAGGTCACTCTGAACCCAAGATACAGTCTGACAGTCATATTGACTATATGACACTGCTTCACGGGGGCGCTTCTAAGTTATCAACAATCTTTGAAAGTCATTTGTCATAAATATGCAACTTGAACAAAACATTTTTTGAATATGCGGTTTGAAACACACACAATTTTATATGGTATTATTAATGCAGGTGCGCCTGCGTAGTCTAATGAGCTTAAACATTTTATTATCCCCTTACAAAGAAAATACTTGTTTTCTCAACCATCAACATTGCATTGCCAAAGAGAACAAGTCATTTTCAACACTTTAGATTGCTCAATAATTTGCAAGAAAATAAAATACATTCAAAATAAAGTGACATACACACACACACAAAAATATAGACTGACCAATGGTCTGGATTTGTGAAAAAAAATGATAAAATTGACCCGACGTCAATGACAAGTTCACTCATTCACAACAAATCAACATTTGCTGCCTTGGAGCCCAATCTCATTTCTTGCTTCTCGCTCCCGTGATGACATGTTGTAGCACTTCCCACAGTGAAGATGAGGAGAACAACAGAGGAGGTACGAAGGACAAATGGTTCAAGAATTGAGACAATCTCCCTTGTAATCGTTTCATGGAGATCTCAAGGTCAAGACCTATCAAAAATCATTGGTCTACTTTACTGTCTTATATCCAATTTACCTTTCATTTCTAAAATCCTCCAAAAAATTTTAAAACGGTTGCCATTCAATTACATGGTCAAGTCCATATCACTGGCATCTGGCTGAAAGAGGTTTTTTTTTTTTTTGTCAGTAATGACTACAGAATGGTTTGCTGTTTCCAGCTGTGCTCTTTCATTGCAAACAATATGAATTTATATTCAAGAATCTCCATCTCTTGGGTGTTTAATTTTATTCAAGCAGCGGCAATGCACATAGCAACGAGCTTTTTGACTACAGCAGTCGGGGACGACGGGGCATTACTGTGGCATCAAGAACTTGGAGAACTTCTCATGTGATTTTTTTTTTCTACATGATCAGGGCCGCCCGTTTACCTCTTGACTGACAGACATAAGTGTTGACCATTTTCTCCACTGTTATCCAACTCTTTCCTCACTTCTCTCCATCTGTCTTGTCTATTATCAGCTGGCAGCTGTTGTCTCCAGACAGTGGACTCATGGCTGTGTGTGTGTGTGTGTGTGTGTGTGTGTGTGTGTGTGTGTGTGTTCATGTAACACAGGGGATCCGGGGAACCCAACCAGGCTGAATTATTTATGCATTTATTGTATTGATCTTGACCTTATTAGGTATGTAATTGTGACCCAATCCAAAGTGTCGACACCTCCCAATTTTCTAAATAACAGCAAAACCACAAACAGTTCATATTCCATATTTCAATCATCCCCAGTTGAACTTTTGAATGTAGATATATTTTTTTAAAGTCCAATTGGTGCCAAGCATCCAATTGCTAGTGTGAAAGAGGTAATGCTGAATTATTTCCTGACGGCCCCTCATAGTACATTCGACAATTTCCAGTGTGCTGATGTGGAAGAGGCAAGGCACATTTGCTGTCAGACGCAAATCGTCCTGCCACTATTGCTGGAAGCAAAAGTTCTTATCTCATGCTGAGAAAATGTGAAAAATGTTCCAGGGTTGACATTTAATTTAGCAAATGTAGTATCATTCTAACTTCCTTGTAAAATGGTGAGATAAAATATATACATATTTTTTCATTACTTACGGTATATTTGAGAGTGACAGGTTTGTTCAGAGAAACAGCTACTCAGGAGGGAGACGTGGACCTGGAGGAATATGCCTCATACGAGTTGGGGTTAATCTGAAAATGTGCTGATGATCTCTCCACCACCCAGACCATTGCTATTAACCAAAGAGAAACCCTGCTGAATGTGAAGAAGAGAGAGCACTGCTGAGGGCTAGGGATTTTCCCTACAGGACACACAAAGCATCAGTACTCAGGGCAGCATGAAGAAAGTTGGCAGCGGGCATCGGGGGGGCTAAATACTCCTCTGCTGTGAAAATCTAGGGCCACCAACTACAACACGAAGGATGCACATTAATCAAAACTTCCCTCTCTGCCCTCAACCAGTTCTTCGCCCGCTTTGTGACCAGAGCAACACAACGCATACCTTTTCTCCAGCGGACCTGAGGAAACCCTGCAAAGGATTCACTTCTGCAAAGCTGACAGCCCCCAGGTGGATATTGTGCCCACCAGCTGACCAAGGTGTTAACAGAGATGTTCAATACTTCGCTCAAACGAGCATCAATCCCAACCTACCTAAAGACTGCCTCCATCGTCCCTCTACCCGAAACCACCCCAGTAACATCGGCCAATAGGCCTCACTCCAAAAGTCAGGAAGTGCTTTGAAAAGACGATCATCAAAAAACTCCATCGACATCACTGTGGATCCTCACAGTACAGCGGCAGCAAGAACCGCTCCAGTGATGATATCACCGTGCCGTCTCATTTGTTTTCATTTTCATTATTCATTATTATTTCTTATGCGTTCTGTGCTTCCTCGGTTTAATAAGATCTGTTTGATTGCTTAATTTCTGTTCATTCTGCTTCGGGCTCCAAGATTCAGTATTCACTGTATGCCTGTGCCTCTTTGCTCATTGCATTTTTGGACAGAGAACCAGCAGGCAGAGTTTCTGCCAGTACTCTACTACTTAAATGAACGATCAGAATACGGGGCAACAAATAAACAATATTATTTAATAACGGTAATATTTATAAACAACTGCTACTCTTCTTGTTGTGTTTATAATGGAAATGTTGTGTAACACATGATAACAAACATTCATTCATTCATTCATCTTCCGAACCGCTTCATCCTCATTAGGGTCGCGGGGGGTGCTGGAGCCTATCCCAGCTGTCTTCGGGCAGTAGGCAGGGGACACCCTGAATTGGTTGCCAGCCAATCGCAGGGCACACAGAGACAAACAACCATGCACGCCCGCACTCACACCTAGGGACAATTTAGAGTGTTCAATCAGCCTGCCATGCATGTTTTTGGAATGTGGGAGGAAACCAGAGCACCCGGAGAAAACCCACGCAGGCCCGGGGAGAACATGCAAACTCCACACAGGGAGGCCGGAGCTGGAATCGAACCCGGCACCTCTGCACTGTGAAGTCGACGTGCTAACCACTGGACTACCGGGCCGCCGATAACAAACATGTTTGTGCTTTTAAAGAAAATCAGAAAATTGGCTTATTTACTTTATTCCACCATCTGGATTTGTCAAATCTTTTTTTTTTCTTTATGTTTGACCCATTTTACAGATTCATTTAAAGGCATTTCATAAAACCATACTGTGTAGAATAATGAATAATAATACATCAGAATAAGTACAGAACAAACACTGACAATCCTAGATTGTCTGACAATCCAGACGCGCAGCAGCACCTTTGTACGTTAGCATAATTTGGTCCACTTGATTCATTCAAATCAATTAAAAAAAACAAAAAGAAAAAAGTTCACATCTGAAAAAGACATTACCTTGAATTCAAAACAAAACCGTAGCACATGTCAAGTTGAAACTGAGCCGAATAGAAATATGTGATGTCTCTGACGATGTCCATTGGATAAAATACTTTCATGAAGATACCGTACTTGTGGCCAGTCAACCAAAACTCCATCACTTTGTAGCGCCGGCTCTAAATCTCATGACACATTATTCATTGCAACTCTCTATCAGCGAGCACCTTGATCTTAGCTCGGCGAGAAAGCATCACAGATAAAGGTGCAGAGCATTTAGAGTGTCAGAATGTTTTGTACGTGACAGAAAAGTAAATATCACACTTTCTTTTCCATTATGTTAGCTCTCTTGCAATTCTTTTCCAAATGATAGAACCACATACAATATATCAACACCTATACTATATAGTACGCATCGATATTTCATAATACAGTATATTATTCATTATAATTGTCAATTGTCAGTTATCAATTAGACATTCATAATACAGACCTATTAAGGAGACCGGACACTCGATTCTGGTGCCAATCTCGCGAGGCGGGAACGAGGAGAAGCATTTGGTTTCAGTTCTCTGGACGTCACCCACGGATCTCCCGGCTCGCACTCTCATTTATTTCTCATTGGGAGTCTAATACATGGGTGTGTCCAACCTGAAGGGTGAGGGCTGTTGAAGACAGACACTTAACTTGTTTGACTATGTATGTGTGTATTTAAACGAAAATTACATACATGTGTGCAATCATTACAAAAACACCAAGTAAGCTCTTGTTTGGTCTTATGACCTTATTTCTTTCCAACCACAATCTCAGAAAGGTGGTTATGGCCCCTAACTGTCACACAGCGCACTAAGTATTCTTTTTTATAAGCGCGAGCATATCTTTATTTAGAGCAAAAGAATTTCTTCATCACAAGCATAATCAGTTCATCATTAGTAATATACAAATGTGGGTTAATTAAATGACATCATTATTCATTCAATAATACTTTGTATGAGTATATTCACAGATCATGAACTGAGCAGCTGCGCTATGAATGATTTCTTTCCTAATCATTAATCACCACAATCCTTTTTTTAAAAAAAAATTCTTCCTGCCATCCTTATTTTCAATGTTTGCTCATGCATCATCCATCACGTTGTCATAAAAAAAAATTTAAAAAAAAGATATTTTCAAGACAATAAAATGTGTATAAGCAGCCTCTGCTAAATCTGGTGTTGGTCTATTTGTGTGGGTGTTTGAGGGAGCACTTAAAAAAAAAAAAATCCAGATGAATTTAAGCACTAGTCCTGCACCATCCCAGATGGGCCAAAACTATCATAGGCTTGGTGGTTTTATTGCTGTTAGAGCAGAAGGAAATGGAGGCCTCACATAATTAAACTGTGTAAAATGCTGGCGAACAATAAGCACATCCCTTGTTTTTTTTTCAACATTTTTTTTAATTGCAAGCGCCGTGTAGTATAACTGCTAACAGGCCAAATGCGGATTTATAATTTAGATAAAGTAGTTGTGTTTTAGTACATGTAGTATTCACATTAAAATATCGACATGAGTAAAATTGGCTAACTGATGTAAGATGATGTTATTGTTCATGACAATGCAAGTTCTGTAGATGAAGCTTTTGAGGCGATTGAATAAATAATATCGAATTCCTCTCAGCTGTGACACAAACGATTTGACAGCAGTGACTTGATTTTTCAGATGGAGTCCCAGGGATTTAGGTTTTATTGGAATGTCACGGTGATAGACAGATGTGCACATGGTACCAATTTGGTCCGTTTATCCAGAGATCAGGAAACTGACAAACAACACTAGACATTCATGGAATTCCGAATTCCTTTTTTTTTTTCAGGTTTGGCAAACTAGCCTTCTACAAAGTGACAGATTACCAAAAAGAAAAAGACTCATGAGGTCAGAGCTTTCTTCACGAAAACATACATACACAGCACATTTACCTAATTGGCATTTTTTTCCACGTAAATGTATCTTATGTTAAACATTCTGAAATATTTGGGTACATCTGATTAAAAAAAAAAATACGAGGAAAAATTCCCAAAATATATATTTTAATATTTTTAAGTGCATTCAGAATAGTGTAGCAAACAAATTGCAATTAGTTATTTTTCAAAAGGATACGCAGATCAGATATTGGATGGATGGTTTGTTTTTCAAAAATCACATCACAAGATAAACCAAATCAGTCAATTTGACATGATTCTTTACTCTACGTTATGTTTGAGCAATATAGGATATAGATAGAAATGATGTGAGGTTTCTGAGGATAGGCAAGGGTCCAACAGGGATCTCTGACACCCAAACCTACCAAGAAGAGGGAGAAAAAGTTGATCAAACACACATTGAAAGGTGGTACTCCAGCAGGAATAAAGCAAGACTCCTTCAGCACGGGTGCATCGTTAAAACCCAGACTGCTTCTTCAGTCTTTTTCATCTAGTTCCTCATCGGTGTTTTTGAAAAATGTTCTGGGGAGACTTCAAGATGTCAAAAAACACTTGTTGAATAAAATCAAAGTGGTTTTACCTCTGGGGCTTGCATTACTGATGTTAACTTCACCTCGCAAATCAAACTTCGATCACTTCCCACACTCAAGTTGTGGGGGTCAACTTTTGCTAGGGCACTCTGAGCTGAAATGAATGAATCAGATTTTCTGCTATTTGTCCAAGACTCTAGCTTGCATGTAAATGCAAGATGTAAAATTGTAATATCATGCACCGTGCATGATGCACGTATGGTGGTAGATAAATTAAATCAGCTGACGAGTTAACCTGTAATGTCCCTGAAATTAACAGAAAATAAACAAACATCAAATTCCACCAGGTATCATGAGTTACAGGTAAAATATGTACATTGCAAATATATCAATAATGTTAACTAATAAAATCATGATCTCAGCATTGTCAAGAGCCATGAGAGATGCGGAGCACCAAGCAATCAAGTTATTGGGGGCTAATTTGTAAAAATAAAAGTTGGCATGCAAACAAAGGATCTGCCTTGAAACTAACAATTACAAGAACAAACTAACAACTAACTCAGGAAGCGCGAATTCTTGAAGACACTTGTTGGAGGCCGAGAGCAAGTGAGCTACTGCTGTCAGATTCACTACCGACTCCTGTCATTCCGTGGAGGATCTTTTCAAGCTGGGGCTGTTAGTTGTTGGCCAATCAGGAAGGGCCGCTCCTTTGTCTCCACAGAGATCCAATTGGAGCCACGAGTACTCACGCCCACATTCAACACAATAGACAGCAGCCATACACACACACACACACACAAACATGAGACCTACAGCCAACACGGTACAAAATACGGCCAGGTATTTTCGCTCGGCAGTAACTCTACAAATATGATATATTGTCCATCCCTCCATCCATTTTATGATC
>CAAKHF010024115.1:10208-39945 GCA_901007745.1 Hippocampus kuda | reverse complement strand
TCTTCAATCCTGCGTGCCACAGTGTTATGTGCCAGGCAGACTTTGGCAAACTCTTGCTGCTTCTCAGGGCATATTTTTTTCATCATCGTCATCATGCAGTCTTTTATAAATTCACCTTTGTTGAAAGGTTTGGAACGTTTTGCGATTAGCGTTGCTACCGCGTAACTCGCCGCTGTGGCGTTCTCGTTTGACTCTCGAGCTCTTGAGAAATACTGCTGCTGTGAGATTAAACGAGCTTCAAACTGCTTCAATTTCTCTGTACGTTCCTTGCCTGTAATCATGTCGTACATGTCAGCGTGTCTTGTTTGGTAATGTCGCTTGACATTATAATCTTTAAAAACAGCCACTGTCTCTTGGCAAATGAGGCAGACACAGTTGTTGCGTATTTCAGTGAAGAAATAGTCCAATTTCCATCCATCCTCGAATCGTCGTCCCTCGCAGTCAACTTTCCTTTTTCTGTTGATTGTCGCCATTTTAGAAAACTGGCAGGTTAATATGTGCACGGAGTGATGTCTCGTAGACTGGCGAGTGATGTCTCGTAGAGTGCTACTGCCCTCTAGTGGCTGAATATTATTACTCATTTAGTGAATGCTATTACTCATTTGGCCACTAGAGGGCAGCAGAACTCCATGAGACATCACTCCGTGCGACACGTGTCCCATTGCGCACAACCAGCGGGCCAGACGGCACTGGTTTTATGACAGAGGCCGAGGGCCAGATGAAATTCGACCGCGGGCCGCATTTGTCCCGCGGGCCGGACTTTGGACATGCCTGCATTAGACCCTCCTCCTCTCTATGACGCAAAAAGAAAAGACTTGGACGTACAAGTACGTCCTTGGTAGGCGGGGCCTAATTTTAAAAAGACGTACAAGCACGTCTTGTGGAATGAAAGAGTTAAAAATAACTTGCATTCTTTTACTAGTTAATCATATTTCAAGAGATATATATGAAATATGCAGCTGAGTTGTCGTGGGAACATGATTTGTATGAACTATCCTCACGACGAAATGATTTGAATACAATATTCGGCTGGGGTGAAATGTATAACGCATAGGTTGCAATGTTTCGAATTGGAATATTAACAAGCGAGACATTTGCATGTGTGAATGACGCATGAGTTTGCGGGCGTCCAAGAAAGTGATTGATGAATCCATTGTGACGACTCCATTCATCATCAGCAACTATAACGTGCCGACACTCAATTCTGGCCCGTTAAAAAAAAAAAAAAACAGCTGGGCCGCTTCCAAAAACCGGTTGTGACATCGCGTTGTAATTGGCTCAACTCCCCCTGTGACTAATTGATTGATATCTCCATCTTTTCCACTTGTACGGCTCAGCTGCATGTTTAATAGCCACCCTGAAAACTGCCTTGAGATATGCGGCAGGAGTAAAAGCAGCTGACTGTGGATTTTTATGCATTCAAAATCATTGCCGAAAGACGCATCAAGGGCGGACGTCGGCTCGTTTGGGAGGCAAATGCTGCGGCGCAGGCCGAAATTTGTCCCCCAAACTTTGTGTTGTGCGTGCCCTCCCAGACGTGGTGCGCGGGATAAAAATGACATTTTATATGAAGACCTAAAAATGATTTAAAAAATGATTCATTTAGTTTACTATTCTTGATTTAGTTTTTTTCCTTCTTTTCAGATTTTTTTTTCTTTTTGGGAGTAATGTTTTGAATGCAAACTGTCTATTTAATGTACACGTGACCTGTTGTCTGCAGGTGGATCAGTGTGGTCCATCTCACCAGAGGAGCGGGGGAAGCACGACAAGCAGTTCGACACCCTGGCCCCCGTCCTCGGCTACGTCTCAGGTATTTACGTACAAACTTCTTTTGAGCGATCCTCTCAGCTGCTAGTCCCACCAGAATGTTCTGTGACCTTTGTTCTCCCGTCTGCAGGTGAACAAGCCCGAGGATTCTTCCTGCAGTCGGGCCTGCCGCCGTCCGTCCTGGCCGAGATCTGGTGAGTCGGGGCCTCTCGGCTTCCTGGTTGATTACAAATGGAAATGCTTTAACCGCACAATTGCTGCCATTGTTTGGCTGTGTTTTTATTCGGTTGCTTGCTTGGCTTCAACTTCCTGTACTGTTCTTACTTCCTGACCCACCCAACAACCATGTTAGTTACACCAGGCATGGGGATCACTCACAGCTTGCCCAGAGATTCGGGACAAACGCAGCCGTGCACGTCTTGAAGACGATTTTATTTTGTGCGAGCGCTTGTGAATTGTGACGTCTCTTTCAGGAACCTCGCCGACATGGACGGCGACGGCAAGATGGACAGACAGGAGTTCTCCATCGCCATGAAGCTCATTAAGCTGAAGCTGCAGGGCCGGAGTTTACCCGTTGCATTGCCGATGGGCTTGAAGCAGCTTCCTGTTGCTCATGCCCCCCACCCTCCGTCGGCCCGCTTCGGTACAAAAAAAAAAAAAGGAGTGTGACTCATGTTTCAATGAAATGGAAAATTGGTGGTACATTTCTGGAACTTTTCCAGTAAATTTCCACAGAAATTTAAGATGGAGGATTTTCAATGTAAAGTAATCCCTCGTTGATCGCGGTTAATGAGGACCGAAACCACCCGCGATAAATGAAAATCCGCAAAGCAGCGACCCCCCCATCCCCGCCGTATAGATACATGTACATGTGTATGATATAAAAAATATTTATATATATATATATATATATAATTATATATGTAGTAATTAACATTACTTAATGCTGTATACTAATAGATTTAAACATGTATAAGTCATACCTGTCAACGTGTACGTTTCCCCGTATTTTATACATTTTTTTTATCATTTCAAATCATGTACGGCGTATTACAACTTTTATACAGGGAAAAAAAAACCAAAAAAACAATTGTGAACCGATCTCACAAAGACCATTTTGGCTCAAATCCAGATCGTCTCACCTGCTGGTAGTCAACGACAATGCGGTCGTCGATCGCTACTATTGTCACGGCAAACCAGCAAAAGTAATCCTCAATCGTATATTTTTTTTCATCGCTGCGTACAGTCGGATTGATAAAGCATGACGTGCGCATTCGCGGTAAGCCATTGTACGGGTTTTTGTTGCTTTATAAGGGGAATCATAATCATTTATAAGGGCAGGTATTATCCGAGGTTGACAGGTATGATAGGTTAGGTTAGTGTATGAATAACAAAATACAGTAAACATATACATGTAGTACTGTATATGTTGCTGTATGTGACCCGTTGTTGTTTTGCTGACTTTCGCTTCTCGCGGACCGTTTGTGGACTTTTTGCGGACCTAAAAAAAAAATAACGATTTTTTTTTTTTTTTTTTATGAATGTTTGAAAAAATCCGCGATGCACCGAAGCCGCGATAAACGAACTGCGAAATGGCGAGGGATCACTGTATTACAAACCTCTATGGGCTTTATGCAAATGTATAAGGATTACTTAGAATTTGGGGGCGGTCATTGTGGATTGAAGCTAATTTAACGGAAAAAGTATTTTTCGATTTGTCCTACATTTAGTGCAGACACATCAAGGCTATACTGTTGTTTGCTGACTTCCTCGTCACTCAACAGGCCAGGCCTCAACCTTGAAAGCCACACATTGAGTCACAAATACTACAGAGTAGAACATGGGAATGGCAATGCCAATTGACAAAAATGATACCAGCACTTCACATGCATGTTTTGTATTGGCATTATGCTTTATGCAAATATGATTGCTAATTTGCGGCTTTTCGTCGATCGCAGGGAGTTCTGGAACATAATCCCATGCAGTAAATGTGGGACTGCTCTATTTCTTAAATTCCCATGGAAATGTACCGAAACGCCAGTCACACTCCTTTTTTGACTTCTGCATCTCTGAATGTGCCCCATTTTTCAGTCACAACTGACCCTGCATCCTAACCCACTTTCCACGTCCCCCTTGCAGGGATGGGCTCTTTGCCGAACCTCTCGTTTGGCATGCCGCCGCCGCCCATGTCCGCCATGTCCATCCTAACCCCCATCCCCGCTAACACCCCACTGCGACCAGCGCCGCCCATGATGACGCTGCCTCTGACCGCTGGCTTTCCCCGCTGCCACCTACACTTCCTCACCCCCGCGCCTCTCATGGCCGCAGGTCGGTTCTGCACGAGAAGCCATTTCGGGGGCAATACAATGAATCAGACGCATTACTTTTAATGAGTAACTAAGTTACCTCAAGTTGGTCGATTTGAGCTCAGCTTACTTTTGACAGTAGATTCGCATCGAAGGACAGTTTGAGTTTCAATGAACTTGCGCATGTTTTGGACATGTGGAAGGCAGCTGGAGCTTCCCCGGAGTAAATCCACACAAGCCTTCATCTTATTTTCTTCCATCTCTCACCCCCCTCATCTGTCCTTTGGCTGCACCCGATTGGCTTGTGTCCGATTCCAGGCTGCGACACGAGTGTTCTGATGAGGCACCCAGCGCGGAGTGCAAAAAGCACTGCGACTGTAATCGTGCGCAGGCAGATAAGATTAGACGTTCAAGGTTTACAGGTTGCTTGAATGAAGAAAACACAGGTGTTGTTGTCAAGCCCCCCCCCCCCCCCCCTACTCTGAATGTCAGCCTTGAAGCCGACCTCCACCAAGGCTGACCAGTCCGACTGTAAATTGTCATGTATGGCTTTATACATACATGTCCTCGCCAAATTCACAAGTAAAGGTCATTTTTATTTGTCGTCTAGACATAACACAAGAATGTGGAAAAAATGACCTTGCACTTAGAAAAATGCCTGTCAGTAAAAGTGTGATTTGTTTTTCACCTTTTTTAATTTCTAAGGGGTATGCGGTAACTGTCAGAATGTTGAATGGGGGCGTGTTATTGAAGTGGTGTGATTTAACTATCCTTAAATTGAGGGGTTTTCTCCAATGCGTATTTTTTTTGGGGGGGGGGGTGTTGTGTCAGATTTTTTTGGGATGTTGAAGGGTGGGTGTTGTGTTACATAACAAGTTTTGAAAAGACAGATATGAAGCATCGTAGATTCATTTTTACAACATTGCAATGCAAGAATAAGAATATGTAAGGAATTATGAAATATTTTTGACAAAATGAAGAAAGCAAGTCGTCATTTAAAGTCGTCATATGAAATATTTTTGACAAAATGAAGAAAGCAAGTCGTCATTTAAACGAGATATTTCATTGAATTTCTTGAAAAATAAACAAATGGTGAAAAGTTTTCAAAATGAATTAAGACTAATTCTCAAAGATGAATAATTTGGGGCTCAACTTTGCTCGTTTGTTGGTATTTTGAAGACGCGGTAATTTCACCAAAAATGTGTACCAGTTTCATCCTCCTCGTGCTGTTTTCTCGCAGGACTCCCTCTCTCGGGTTTTTCCTCTCCGCTGACATTTTCTCCGCCTGGCAGCAGAGGCATGTCTCAGGCCAACTCTCTCGTGGACCTTGGATCCAGCAGGTGATCCAGCAAATAAATCCGCCATTAATGTCTTACTATACAAAACATACAGAAAAAAAAAAGAGTTGCGAGTTGACAATTGATTGAACGCCATAATAGCTGGGCAGGGCAGGAAGTACTTTTGTCTCAAATCAGATGAGACGGCAGGAATTTAGAGTGGCAAACAGAGCGGAATGGGAATTTGCCCCGTTTCCTTTCATACAACTTATTCACTAAAATTCCCATGTGGAGGACATTTAACATTCCAGACTGATATTGTTTACACTGAAATAAAATGCTTAGAAGGTAATCCTGCCTTTTTGTGGTTGTTTTTGAAAACAAAACACTGCCCGAGTGAGACATAATATGGTGTAAACTAAGATGTCAGCTCTAAGCTTTTTGTGACAATGGTATCTAATATCGTCGATCCTCCTTGGTAGCTTTGTTAGCGTGCATGTTTCTTTAGGGAACAGGTTGGGTCTTGTATCTGATTTCAGAGTTTTGTATGGAGTCCTCACCTCATGCGAAGATGTTCAAACAAGTGCCAGGAATGTGTGTACAACTCAAGTCACTCGCCTTTGTATCAGTCCTGTTTTGAAACACATGCAGTTTGAATTTTAACGTGACTTCATCTGGCGTTTTGTGTTTTTTCACAATTTGAAAACAGTTCCCCGTTTTAACATGTCAGCAGTAAGTAGGCGTTTGTGAAACTGCCTGAAGGACACGTCCTGTCATCAGTTTACAGGACAGTGCTGAAATGTCTCCATTCATTGGCAATCTGTCTTAGCATGCACTGATGAAGAGCAAAGGTTTTCGAGATCGCTTTGTGATAATTTCCGGCGTCATCCAAATTTAGCAACAATTCAGAACTAATTGACTTCCCTCGACGGTAACATTATCCGCACTCCAAACATTGCCACCGATGTATATGTTTCAAGCTTCGACCTAACAGTACTGATGGACAAACGCCAGTAGATGGCGATTATTTTGGATTTCAGGTCGGCACAGAATACATGCTAAAGATTAAAAGGAGACTGAGCTTGTCCCATCGATTGTGAAGGAGAGAAAATGCCAACATGATGCGAGTCGGATAGTTTAGGAAACTCCATTTTGAAAACAGATGGTAGTGAATGAGTTAAGTTTTGTAGGTTTTCCGAGCGTCTTTTGTGTGAGGCATGATTCACAATGCCCTTGGAAGATAGCAAACACAAAACCGTTTTATTTTTTTAACATGGAAGGGCAGCTTAACTCTTGGAGACGTGCTTAACCGAAGATGTTCTCAAACATTTCCCACATTGCACTGTAAATGTTTCCAGTGACAAAAGTACTTCAGAATCAATGAATCTGATATATTAATGTCTATGCAGATACTTAGTCCGCCCTCTTGTTTTTCTGTGTTTTTGAGTTCCAGCTCTTCGTCCACCACTTCGCTGGCCAGCACCTCCCCCAAGACAACGGCGGGCTCCAGCGACTGGGCCGTGCCTCAAGCGTCCAGACTCAAGTATCGGCAGCAGTTCAACACGCTGGACAAGCTCATGAGCGGCTACTTGTCAGGTACGGCTAAACTAACAAAATGGCTGCCTAACCGCTCAAGCAGGCAGAGAGTTGGAAAAGCTGCAGTCAAAAAAAAAGTTTGAGATATTTTTGTTGGGGTTTTTTTTCAGGAGCTCAAGTAAGAAACGCACTGATTGCATCCAACCTTACACAAACTCAACTGGCAACAATATGGTGAGTTCATCATTTATAAGACTATTTTGAAATGACTTCTTCCTGCGGTATATTTTTTTTACGTGATTGTGTTTCCTTTTTTTTTTTTTAATTCGATTAATTTTGAGACGAAAATGACGTGAACGCGCCTTCTCACTTGTGTCTTTTCAGGAACCTGGCAGATGTGGACAAGGATGGCCAGCTGAGGGCTGACGAGTTTATCTTGGCGATGCATCTGGTGGACACGGCCAAGACGGGCCGCCCACTGCCACTCACCCTGCCCCAAGACCTCATACCACCTCCTCAGAGGTAACCTGCCACCGGAAAACTGCTACAATCACGTCATCCAGTGGCGGCAACTGTTATTTTTTTCATGAATTCTAATAGACCACATCACCCTGACATGGCACGTACTTTCGAATGGCAAAAGGCAAATCATGATCAGGTGGCACAACTATTAAACAAAGCCTCCCATGTCATTTAATCACAGAAGAGTGATTAACTTATTCACTCCCAGCCATTTTCACTGGAGCAAGCCCCTCAATCCCAGCGTTTTACTGGATTTTGACTGATCTTGCAAGGCCCACAGAATATTTGGTTCTAATGCTATATAAACATGGAGCCTACCAAAATAAAGTTTGGACTCTCTTCTTTCAGCAGAAAAAAATCTTTTTCCATTCTTCAGCAATTGGCATGACAAAATGGCCAAGTTTCATGGAAATGGCGATTTCTGGGCAAAAAACGGAGAAAAAGAGCTTTTTGTAAAAGCATGCATTTCAAGCACGTGAGGCACCACTGCCACCTACTGGTCGCTTCTTAACATGATTTACAATGCAAACGGCTAATTCTCATTCACAGATTGCATCAGACCCTCCTCCTCTCTTTGACGCAAAAAAAAAAGACTTAGAAGTACGTCCTTGGTAGGCGGGGCCTAATTTTAAAAAGAAATTACGCCCACAATTCATTCTTGTGGAATGAAAGAGTTAAGAAAACAGGAGAAAAGGCCAAAATGCTGATTTCAGCCTTGTTCTCTACCGAATGTTTGAAGTGTCAGTCAAAAAGGTTTTACATGAGGCCAACTGCTTGGGCGCTTGGGAGGGTGACCTAACACAATACGCAATCTACATTTTGACGGCTAAGCTGATTCAAAACTTGACATGGTGGGAAATTCAGATGTAGTGAGCATGTTCTTTTAAAGACTTTTTTTTAAATTCAGGAGATAGCAATTTGTAAATGAGTCTATAGCAATTGGTAAATGAGTCTTTACCCTACCATTGAGTGGTTCTTTTGTTGACTAATGCGGTTTGATGTACAGTCTGTTGGTCTATTTTCCTGCTATCTAAATCAGAAGGGCAGTGATTAAACTAAGACTCTAAAAAACAAAAACTTCAGCTCAGCAGGGAATGTACCCTAACGCTTCTATCATTTACTCACAATATAAATCCGTCTATTGCAGAGGAGGCCTCAAGTGCGGTGAGCTCGTCAACGGCACTGGACCTTACAGTAGCCCCTCTTTAATCGACTCACTGGAGATAGAACCTATCCTAAAGAACAAGAGCAGTGGTATGTTATTCATGTACCGTCACATAAGTGGCTAAGATAAAGCAAAAGGCACTTGCCGGGTCACGTGATGACCAATCCCGCGCAACTTTTACTTTCTCCAGTTTCCTTTGAGGACAAGCTGAAGGAGAACTTTGTGAAGGGCAGCGCCGAGTTGGAGAGGCGGAGGCAGGCCCTGGAGGAGCAGCAGAGGAAGGAGCGAGAACGCAGGGCCCGTGAGGAGAGGGAGGACAGGGAGCGGCGGGAGAAGGAAGCCCGCGAAACCGAACAGCGCCGACGGCTGGAGGAGGAGCGGCGCCTGGAGAGGCAGCGTCAAGTGGAGCGGCAGCGCGAGGAAGAGAGGCTGAGGGAGATGGAGAAGAAGGAGGTGAGGGCCAGGCTACGTTTTCAACTATCAGACCGACAATGTGGTACACCTTGCAAACTACAATTGTAAAATAAATCCATGAGCACCAAACTTGTTGCAGTGGTGGCGAAGCTTTTTCCTATCGGGGCACATTTCAGTTTTTATAAACAAATATATTTTAAAAATAAATACATCTATAAATCAAATTAAGTAATTGTAAACTCAATTGAATATGAATAAGAAACCCTGACTTTAAAATTGTAATTGCACAGTTGTGTGATGTACGTGTATCGAGTGGAGTTAAATTTAGTGTGTTGAAATGGTGCCACCTTGTTGTTTTGGTGGCCGCAGGCAGCCAAGCAGGAGCTGAAGCGCCAGCGTCAGGAGCAGTGGGAGCGTAGCCGCAAGGAGGAGCTGAGCAGGACGCGTGAAGGGGAGCACCAGGAACTCTCTCAGCTTCGAGCCAAGAAGAAGAGTCTGGAATTGGAGCTGGAGGCCGTGGTGAGGCGCTTCTCCGTCTGCCACCAACCACCCAATGAGCGAGCGAGCGGACAGGCAGCTAAGACGTTGGCTTTATGCTGCGCAGGGCAACAAGCACAAGCAGATCTCAGACTGCCTCCGCGATGCCCAGAGCAAGAGACGCATCCGCAAGGCCGAAGTGGAGCTCATCAACCAGAAGAGAGACGCGCGCATTGTGGAGATCAACGCGCTGCAGCTTCAGTTTGAGGTTCGAATAAACATTGTGACACTCCCACTAATAATATGGCGCTGAAAAATCATCAATAGAATTTATCATGTATTTTTTTAATTGTTATGGGCTACATTTTATTCATTTTGTTCTGAGTGTAGGAGTCAAATTTATACACACACACACACATTGGAGAGTCTATGATGACATTTGATATTTATAATGCAGTTTTATTTTTTTTTATCTTTTTCTGTTATTCTTAGTGTACTGCATGTCCCAAAAAACCCCAGCATATTTACAGATTATTGTATTTATCTATTATTTTGAGAAATTGTAACTTATTACAGTTATCAATATTATTCATATAATCATGATTATTATTACAATAACTTTAAAATAAATTCAAATGTCAAGATTTGTTTTTCAAAATATTGTCCATTTTTTAGTCTTTTTGTGACTTTTTTTATTATTAACCTTTTCAGCACACACACACACACACACACACACACACACACACACACACACACACACACACACACACACACACACACACACACACTCATTATGGTTTAAATGTCCGGGACATATCACTAAGTATGTAGATAACCTTGACTCACTTTTTGCATGTACTTGCTCTAGGACTGGCAGAAGAAGTTCTCCTTGCTGGTTCCTGAACAACAGAAGCTGACTGAGAAGTTGCGTCACATGAACCTCAACAAAATCTTACGTATGTCCACCCCCCTCCCCTAAAAGCCCCAAACCTTGTCTATCACATGTGGATCAATACGGATGAAGGAAGTCAACTGTTGGACTTGGGTGGTGGATCTTGTAGCGGTGACGTTGGCCTCCCTGGCTGCCAACGTGAGCAACAAAGGCGTCAACTGTCGCAAGCTGAAGGACCAGCTGGACGCCCTGCAGAAGGAAACCGCAGACAAGCTCGCACAGATGGAACAGCACAACAAAGAACTCCAGGTCAGTGCGAAACTTATTAGTAAAGTGGAAGGGCGCTGAAATTACATGCGGGACCTGTGAGCCTGGATGGAGTATGAATTGATTCGAATATCATTAGGGCTGTTCACACGGCACACATTTGCTCCGGCGCTGCACCGATATATTTTGTTGCGATATATTTTACACCGGACCAAATTTTGTGGAGCGTTCACACGTGCAAAGCCACTGAGCGTGACAGCACCGGCACAGCGTCGTTGCAGCCCCACTTGCGTTCACGCGGCAGTTTCTGCAGCGGAGCAAAACGACAGAAAACAAATGAGCTGTCGTGTTGGTTCTTTTTTAAACGTCTACACAATTCAAGCAACTACAGTACAGGCACGTCCTTCTCCTTCTCGGTCTCCGTGCCTTCTGCTCGAGAGTGACCGCCCCCCGATAACGTAAATCAACGATGACTTCAATGACACTCAGAAAAGCAAAAATATAATGCGCCAAACAGAAAAATCAAGAGAGGAAATCACGAAATACATTCTATGGGGCATGGGGGGTCGTCAACACACAACAAAGGAATAAACTACACAAACAACTCCGAGACAGTCCAGTCTCCTACAAAAGGAAAGATGACGTTTGGGGATTATTCCCCCCTTCCCGTTATAGTTGAGATGGTATAACCCAAGAGGTGCTTGCCAGACAAGTCTTGGGTTGTTATTTAACAAATGACGAAAGTCCGACAGAGCACGAAAGCAACGCATTCTCGCCGTACGTAATCAACTCTTCACGAGCATTTGCTCTGGAGCAAATTTAACCCAGTTGCGTTCACACGTGCACATTTGTTCCGGCGTAGCGTCGCAAACGAGCATTTGCTCAGGACCAAATTCATAAACCACCTCCCTGAGGTGGATCAAATTTGGTCCAGTATAAGCTCTTATTGCGGCGCTACGCCGGAGCAAATGTGCACGTGTGAACGCTCGACTGGCGTAGCGCCGGTGCAGTGCCGGACCAAATGTTGCCGTGTGAACACCCCTATTGATGATCACCAAAAATGACATATTTGGTTAATGACCTGCAGAAGTCAATATGGACAGGCAAGATTAGCTTTGTTACATACTTTTGCTTCTGAAGAGGCATGGAATGACAGGCATGACATCACAATTGAATTGAGGATGATTTCTGCAAATTGTGCTGAAAAAGCAAGTTTGAAAAATCAAAACATATGGAAGACAAATCTCACTTTACTGAATTCCTTTTGTAGGATCTTTGATATTTTACTGAATTTGTTTCATTAAAAAATACATCTTGGTACGTTACACACATAAAACTTGTAATTTTCACTAACTATTTTCTGTTGTGTGTGATTTCTTGCACTGCTCTGCTTGGAACTGCATTTTAACTCCTTTCTCTCCCTTTTCCTTCTTAACCCTGCTTCCCGGATGCCTTTATTGGTCACTTTTTTTTTTTAACTCATCATTCGCATCATTACGCATCATTCCCTACCTGTCCCACTCCCTTTTGCATGTGCTCAGCTTGAGGACATGGATGACTGTCTCCTGCGTGCACTTCTGTCTCTGCTGGCCTGTCTCAGCCAACTCTTCCTTCTCTTCAAGGTTCTCTTGCTTTGTTTGTGTTTACGATGTTTTTTTGTTTTTTTGTTTGGCTCCACCCTTCATGATATTGTGGATGGTAAGTATCTGTATATAAAGTAAAATCCGCTGCGTGACCGATGCCCTCCCATGCTGTTTCACCAAGACATTATGATTATTTGTATGTATCTGATCACATGTAACGAGCAGCCTAGTCCGGTGACAGCTGTTTGCAATGTGCGCCCCCCCTGTCAGGAATTGAGGGAGAAGCAGGCCAAGCAGCAGTCCGTCCTGGACGACTTGCGGCGCGTCAAGGAGGAAAAACTGCGGGAGTTGAAGAGGCGCAGAGAGGAGGAAGAGGAGCGGCGGAGGAGGATGGAGGAAGAGGAAAGACGCAGGAGGGAAGAAGAGGAACAGCGGGAGAGGCGGCGGAAGGAGGAAGAGGAGCGGGAGAGGCGGCGGAAAGAGGAAGAAGAGCGGGAGAGGCGGCGAAAAGAGGAAGAGGAGCGGGAGAGGCGGCAGAAAGAGGAGGAGGAGCGGGAGAGGTGGCGGAAAGAGGAAGAAGAGCAGGAGAGGCGGCGGAAAGAGGAAGAGGAAGCCAGGTAGAGGACTTAGGAAGTAGGCTACTGCACTGTTCAGACGATACATACAAATGGAAAATCCAACACCTCTCATGCATGTATTAAATCTGCACTGTGTAATCAATTACAACTGCTGAAGTTTATAGTCAGTACTGAAGTTTACCGACTGACTCTATTTATTCTTGACATCAGTGATTACTCATCTTACCCATTTCAATTCATTATAACACACTTTTTTTAAACGAGTGTGTGTGTGTGTGTGTGTGTGTGTGTGTGTGTGTGGGTAGGAGCTGTGCCTAAGAGAGGCTTTGTAAGTGTGTCCATGGCATTTTACTTACCATCTGAACGACTAAGAATGAAACAACTACTGTGAGTGAGTGACTCAGTGAACTGCAGTAATATTAGTCATTTTTCATTGAGGATAAAGAATCTATGCCAGCATGTATTGTTGTATTGTCAGTGTGTGCGTGCATATGTGCATTGGTGCACGTGCGTGTGTGTTTATGCGTCCACGTGTGGTCGATCACGAAGGTTGGCTGGCTTGAAAAGTAGACCTTTGGTCAAAAAAGTTTGGGCACCCTTGATTTTAGTCGATGCAGCTTACAGTATAAATGGGTGTACCGCATCTGAATTTGTGGGCTTTCTGCTCTGTTTCCCTCTGTTGGTCATTGTTTTGTTTGTGGTCCTCTGGATGAATTAAACTAGGAAAGTAAATTCCACGTGTAGTTTACATATTTGGCCAATAATTCTGATTGTCTTTTTGTTTTGTTTTTTGACACAGGTGGGCAAAGCTGGAGCAGGAGAGGATGGCGAGGGAGGAGGCGCGTCAGTGGGAGGAAGAGGAGCGAAAAAAGAGGGAGGAGGAGAAAAGGAAGAAAGCACAAGAGGAGGCGCAGGCGGCCTCCAGAGTGACGCTTTACAAAGCGCTGTACTCCTTCGCAGCACGCAACAAGGATGAACTGAGCATCGACGCAGACTGCCTCATCGAGGTTTGTTTATTTGCTCGCGCAAGTAGACGATTGTGATGAAACGAGTGCCTACAGGTGGACGAGCAGACGGTGGGCGAGCCGGGTTGGTTGTGCGGGAGTTACCGTGGAAACAAGGGCTGGTTCCCTCACAGTTACGCCGAGAAATGCACTGAGGCCGGCCGCTCATTGCTCGGACCGACTTCCTGTCCGCAGCTGCTTCCTGTCTCTGGGTAATCTCACTTGGGACAAGACCAAAAAATTTACGCCACATCACCGAACACAAAGTGTGGCAGCGACAGCACTTTTTAAATGATGTTTTCTCATCTTTTCACTCAAGAGTCCCAGATGGCGAGCTAACAGGTGACAACGGCGCCCTTCCCCTCCAGTCAGAAACATCACAGGTAAATTGTTCAATTTTGATTTGGTTTGGCCCATTTGTACGATGATAAAAACGTAAATAAATAAAACTTCAGAGCAAAGAAAAAAAAAGGATTGAAAATTTTTTCTATTTTTAACTCATTCACTCCCAAAGACGTTTTTAAACGTCCTTTCAGACTTGGCCCAGAATTGGCTGGTACTGAATGAGTTAAATGCTACGAGGTTGTGGAGTATGCTTGTAGCAGTGAATCGAGCACAATTAGTTATATTTCTTATCACAGTTAGAATCATTTTCATTGGCCAAGTATGCAGAACACGTTAATCATTTTTAATTAGGGTATTTGAAGTAAATGTCAAGAAATGAAGGGGGATGATTTGAGGGGAAAACAAAAAGTCTTTCAAAGAGGTCTTTGATGTCATTCCATTGCAAAACCACTCAGTTTCCAGCTCCTGTTCCGACTCAGGTCATGTCCCGCCGTTCGCCCACCACCAGCACCACTACCTCCTCCCTAATAAACCTCAACCTCTCGTCCAGCGAGGGTGAAATGAGCGCAGAGTATGGAGACACACACAACACACACCAGTTTCTCTATCACAACCAACAGTTGAGTTAACGATGTGTCACTGTTGTTAAAGCACGGACCCGCTGGATGGAAGCGACAGTGTTCAACTTGAAGGTAAGCCAAACCCTCAAAGCTTTGCCGTCCCGTCTGACTTAACGCCTCCTTGCGTTGTTACCCAAAACAAAGAATATGTGGCGCTGTACACGTACGAGAGCCCTGAAGCGGGCGACCTCACCTTTGAGGAAGGCGACGTGGTGGTGGTGACGGAGCGGGAAGGGGAGTGGTGGCGAGGGTGCATCGGCGATCAAGCCGGCATTTTCCCGTCCAACTACGTGAGGCCTGTGGAGCCAGAGGTAACTTTAGTTCATGTGGAAGTATTGCAACAGAGGCGATATTATTGCTATTCAGCTGCTTGTCACTTTATTTCTTTTAGGTGTCAAGACCTGGTGGACCAACCAAGAAACCTGGTGAGAATACAAAACTCTAAATACTCACACGGATCTGAATTCCATCGTGCTCTTCTCTGATTGGTCAGCAGAGATCGCCCAGGCCGTCACTTCCTCTGTTGTCGGTGCCCCAACGATATATCAGCTGCATCTGTCTCCTGGACAACTTATTGTGGTCCTGGCCAAAAACTCTGCTGGCTGGTGGCTCGGGGAACTGCAGGTCGGTGTGAACGCACCCAGCATTTTGATTGACTGCGTTAAGTTCATGTCAACCCACCAATTAGAATTCGATAAATGTACCAGGGTGGCCCGGTGGTCCAGTGGTTAGCACGTCGACCTCACAGTGCAGAGGTACCGGGTTCAATTCCAGCTCTGGCCTCCCTGTGTGGAGCTAGCATGTTCTCCCCGGGCCTGCGTGGGTTTTCTCCGGGTACTCCGGTTTCCTCCCACATTCCAAAAATGTGCATGGCAGGCTGATTGAACACTCTAAATTGTCCCTAGGTGTGAGTGTGAGCGTGGATGGTTGTTCATCTGTGTGTGCCCTGCAATTGGCTGGGGACCGGTTCAGGGTGTCCCCCGCCTACCGCCCGAAGACAGCTGGGATCGTCTCCAGCATCCCCCGCGACCCTTGTGTGGATAAGCGGATCGGAAAATGGATGGATGGATGGATAAATGTACCAGTTCTTTCAATAATGTTCTCCACTCTATTCGAAACCGGGGCCCAATTAATCACCAGTCGTGGTGCCCACTTAACAAGTACAATATACAATTACATAAACACTCAGACTATAACTACTGTAGTTAATGTTTGGGCAAGAAAAAAAATGTAAAAAACAGACTTCAAATAAACTGCTTCCTTTTATCACCATAAGAAGTAGTATGTTTGGGAAGCAGTTCCAGATGAATATTTTTTTTTTACCGATTCAAGTCAATGATGTTTCCATTGTTTCTTTGCGCAGGCTCGTGGCAAGAAGCGTCAGAGAGGCTGGATTCACTCCTCCCACGTCAAGCTGCTCGGACCCTCCAGCAACAAGTTGTCCCCGTCACCTCTGCCAGGTCACAAAATCCATTTCTTAATCATCCATTTTAGTAGTAGACCTAAACTAAAGCGAGCTCTCGCGTAACTGAAGTACACGGACATTACGCATATGAAATGACCACTCAAAGGGCTTTCCGTGTCTCTGCAGTGTGCCAAGTCATCGCCATGTACGACTACACGGCGGCCAATCCTGACGAGCTGAGTTTCTCCAAAGGCCAGCTCATCAACGTTTTAGACAAGACCAACCCGGATTGGTGGAAAGGGGAGGCCGACGGTGTTACGGGCCTGCTGCCCACCAATTACGTCAAGATGACCACCGAGTCCGACCCCAGTCAGCAATGTGAGTACACCAAAGACCTCTTACAGGCTTTAAAAATAGCACTGAAAGTCATTACATGAGAGAGAATGCCCTGCTGGTAAAATATTGTGTTAACAAACACATGTGACAATCCGAATTATGGATAAGTAATTCATCTCAGGACTACATCGCTATCTCATCTTGTTCTATAAAACCAAAATGAAATTGATCTTCATTCTTGTAATCAATTAACATGTTTGAGCCTATTATCTTGGTGTGTGGGTGACTTCACGGTAATCTGTAGCCTTCCTCCTCGTCTGACCCAGAAATACCCAAACAGCTAACATGGTCGGCCACCACATGTCATTGGTTTCATTGCGAGCAGATATTTTTAAGGCTTTTTCATGAGCCGAGAAAAAAAATCAGGTTCACACAATTCTGAACTATTTCATTCCACAGTCTTTCAGTCTTTTTAAAATTAGGCCCCGCCTACCAAGGACGTACTTGTACGTCTGTAAGTCTTTTTTTTTTGCGTCACAGAGAGGAGGGTCTGATGCAATCTGTCAATGAGAATAAGCCGTTTGCATTGTAAATCATGTAAAAAAGCGACCAGTAGGTGGCAGTGGTGCCTCACGTGCTTGAAATGCATTCTTTTACAAAAAGCTCTTTTCCTCCCGCTTTTTGCCCAGGAATCGCCATTTTCATGAAACTTAGCCATTTTATAATGCCGATTGCTGAAGAATGGAAAAATATTTTTTCTGCTGAAAGAAGAGAGTCCAAACTTTATTTTGGTAGGCTCCATGTTTATATAGCATTAGAACCAAATATTCTGTGGGCCTTGCAAGATCAGTCAAAATCCAGTAAAACGTTGGGATTGAGAGGGGTGCTCCAGTGAAAATGGCTGGGATTGAATGAGTAAATATGCTGGACCACCCAATTATTAACTTTTTGGGGAAGCTAACAGCCAACCATAAGGATGGTTTTGCTATTTTACATACAGCTATTACGGTATACATCCGATATACATTAAAGGAAATATATTTCTATACTTTTCCGTTATATTTTATCATATTTACTACATTGACTGCTCTGAACATTTTTGTTTGTCAAATGGAATCCAAGCATTTACTGGAAGGTTCATTTATTTAACACCTGTGCCTCGTGGTCGTGTTAACAAGCGTGAACGTGTGTTTAATTAGCATCGCTGAACAAATGTGCGGCGCTCCACCCGAGGTAATTAGCGGCCATGTAACACTGACATCGACATGATTAATACGGGTGCACGTGCATGCCAGAGCCCCACATTAATATTCCAACGATATTAATGTCTCTGCTCTCTCTCTCATCTCACTCACCTTCCCCTCCTCCTGCGTCATCTCTCCTTTGTTTCCTCTCTAGGACAAACAATGTGGGCTTTTCTCCTCCTTCTCCTCCTCCTTTCTCCGTTTCCGCTTCCTTCTCCTCCTTCTTCCTCACCGCCCCGGAATCCCAGCCACCTGCAGAAACAGAACCAGCCTTGCCTGTTTTTTTTGTTTTGTTTTGTTTTTTTGAGGACTTTTGCCTCTTTCACCTCCCGCACATTTTCTTGAACTAACTTTCACACCGAGACCCTGTAAAATTGCTGTACTATAGCCGTAAAGGAATATGTTGTATTTATCAGCTTTTACATAGAACCCTAATCAAGGTGGACTAGTGACATGGCATACTGCAATCAGATTCCATAGTTCCTCAAATAGATGCAGCACAGTTTCAGCGACAAAAAAAAAAAAAAAAAAGATCACCCCCTCTCAAATAAATACCTCCTTCATTCCTCTCTGTTATGGCTGTGATTCTGAAAGCGGAAAATTGCCACCTGGCGAAGAATCAAGGCATGGCATCTGTTGGGAGGAATTACAACATCTTTAGCCTCTTTTACAAAGAGATCCCATAAAATGACCACATCAGAGCAGTAACGAATCATCCGGAATGCATTCACAAGCGGATTGAATAATTGATGGACAGGTACAATTGCTTTCAACACACCAGGGTGGGAGAAGTGATCAAGGAATGTTAAACTCCTGGCATTGCAGAAAACATTACAACCCGACCGATATGGGATTTTTGGGGGCAGATGGCGATATCAAGTCTAGTCAAGTCAAGTGTATTTATAGAGCACAATTGCGGACTAAAAACCCAAACGGCTAATCGGCCAAAATATGAAAAATAAGGACATCAATACACTGCACATGAAAAAAAATATGACTCAAGGCACAGTAGCAGAAAACTGTGAAACTAAAATGACGATCTTCTAAGGATAAAAGCAAATAAGGACTGCAAACGAAGCCGTATCATCATCTTAGATAATGGTCAACATCTTTGTTAATTTCACAAAGATAATTGACGCAATCTTAAAACATTGCATAATTTGGAATCTTCGCATTGTAAAAACTGCATGCATCGGTTACACATTGACCGATTATTGCCAATTTGCTATAATCAAACTGATTAAACCGCCAACCAATTTATCGGTCGGGCTCTATTTGCATCACCTCACCCGCTATGGTTCTGATGCTACCTCCGTCGGCATAAATTTGTCGGGTCAACTTTTTCATTCTGTGTCCATGTTGGGTTCAGCAAAAAAAAAAAAAAAAAAAAAAGGCGTGAAAAGAGGCAGTGTGAAAGCAAAGCAGCTTATTGGTAGCTAGATTATAAAAACCTTTTTTCCCTCGATGCAAAGCATGATTTGGTTTTGCTATTTTAAAAAAAAAAATTCCCACTGTAAATGTGAAATGACGCCACAATATTGGCAACACTGCAGTATACTGTTACATGACTACCTCCATGTCAATCAGAAGTGAGAATTATTGTCTTTCTAAAGGCACCTTCTTGAGCATGATTACCTAATGTTGTGGTTTTGCTTTTCTAAGTAATGTCCACAAGAGAGTAGAATAACGTGGGCTTCTATTTAACATAACAGCCGTACTCAAATGGACCAACGTGAACGCTTCCTGATGCAAGTTTGACAGATTTAAAATTTTTTTTTTTTTACTTTACACTTGAGTGTGACATCACCAGCAGAACCAACATGTCTTCCACTGTGCTCTTTCCCTCCATTCCGGCCTATGCAATCATGAAAGGTGCTCGCTTTCACTTGCCCGCCACTCTATGTGCCTCACTCGTGTAAATGGCATGATTCACAAAGCTGATAATAAAGGAAGGTTTGAATATGGGTTGTGTTATCCTGTGTGTGTGTGCACGCACGTCTCAAAGGGTGCGCAAACCTGATGACCCTGGACACAATGAGCCCTCGGGAAAGGAAGAGGCAAGGTTACATCCACGAGCTCATCCACACTGAGGAGACATACGTGGATGACCTGGAGCTGGTGCTGGAGGTCTGCACGCACACACAAACACACTCGTGTTCATGACATCATTACTGCAAAATGAATCCTATTTACCAAAAAAAAAAAAAAAAAAGCCAAAAACAAATTATGCAATCATTTGTTTGTAAAAGCTAAATATCTTGTTTTAACCATTATATGTAAAATGCTTGAACTATTTTTTTAATTGGTGTGTAATATTTAAAATATATGAACGCTTTAAAATCTTTCATTTTTGAGATTGGCCTAAAAAAACCCTTACATTTTTTTTTATAAATATTACATTTATTAAAACCATATTGTCTTAGATTGTTAGGGATTATACTTTATACATGCAAAAAATTAAACCTTATTTTTAAGCTAGGGGGGAAAATGTATTTTTCTTTGAATTATTCTTACCTATGTAATCAAATAAAAACCCTATAAATGGTGGACCAAAACATTTAAATACCATGTTTTCAAATTTGATTTAACTCATTCAGTACCAGCCAATTCTGGACCAAGTCTGAAAAGACGTTTAAAAATGTCTTTGGGAGTAAATGAGTTTTAAATAGCAAACTGCTTTTAAGAATAAATTTTTTTTTTCCAATTTGAGAATAATATTGTATGTGTCAGGTGTTCCACAAGCCTATGTCAGAATCGGGTCGACTAACGGAAGAGGAAATGGGCATCATCTTTGTCAACTGGAGAGAGCTCATCATGTGCAACACAAAACTGCTCAAGTGCGTACGTCAACACCTGAGATGTCTTCCGTGGGCATGCCTCGTCGCTTCCATGTGTTTCCACGCTTTGCAGGGCCCTGCGTGTGCGCAAGAAGATGGGCGGTGACAACATGCCAGTGCAGCTGATCGGCGATCTGCTGGCGTCGGAGCTGACTCACATGCAGCCTTACGTCCGCTTCTGCTCTTGCCAGCTCAACGCCGCCGCCCTGCTGCAGAGCAAAACAAACAACCAGCCCGAATTCAAGAACTTCCTCAAAGTACTCTCCTTGCACAAATATCCTCAAGTTTGACAAACATAACGCTGCGCTATCACTCAGTGGCAAATTTAAAAATGTTTCGTTTTTATTCATGAATTGAATAAAACAAGAGGGGAGGGTCACTAAAATCAATGTTTCAAATAGCATGTTTAGAGTAGTATTCTAGTATTAGCATACAGTCACAAGTGAAAACAATTTTTGAATATCCTGCAAACGCAAAAAAATTTGAATATTTTTTTATTGGACGGAGATGGAAGATGGTCTCTCAGCATTCACACTAAGCATCTCTCTCCTCTTCCTGGAGCAGAAGATCGCCACAAACTACCGCTGTAAAGGAATGCCTCTATCCAGCTTCCTCCTCAAACCCATGCAGAGAATCACTCGCTACCCTCTACTCATCAAGAACGTAAATAAGGATGCACGTTTCAGCCCTTCGTCCTGTTGCTCCTTCTTGAATGTATTGTATGTCGTCGCTTTAGATCCTCGAGCACACGCCCGACCACCATGCGGATCAATCGCCCCTCAGGGAAGCTCTGGAGCGAGCCGAGGAGCTGTGCTCGCAAGTCAACGAGGGCGTCAGGGAGAAGGAGAACTCTGATCGCCTCGAGTGGATCCAGAGCCACGTGCTGTGTGATGGCGCCATTGAAGTGAGAGGAGCCTCTTTCACATTATTTCTGTAACCTAAACAAAAAACTGTTTTGCAAGTAAAAGCGACGATGGTCACGGTTGTGTCACTGGCAGCACTTGGTGTTTAACTCACTCACCAATTGCCTGGGACCACGCAAGCTGCTCCACAGCGGCCGTCTGCACAAGACCAAGAGCAGCCGGGAATTGTGGGCCTTCCTCTTCAACGACTTCCTGCTCCTGACCCAGGGCGCCAAATCCTTGTCCTCCTCCGGGCCCGACAAGCTTTTTAGCCCTAAGAGCGGCATCCAACTCAAGATGTACAAGACTGTAAGTGAGCGCAGTCACACCTGCGTGATGTCATTTGCGTCACTCGTTTTGTCTTTATTTTGTAAACAGCCGCTGTTCCTCAATGAGGTTTTGGTCAAGATGCCGCCGGACCCGTCTAGCGATGAGCCGCTCTTCCTCGTCTCACACATCGACCGTGTCTACTCGCTCAAGACTGACACCTTGAATGAAAGGTGAGCACACACACTGGAAATGGACATCACAAAGTAAACTGCCAGTTTTAGGATTATTGCTGGGAGACCCGCTGCACTCAGAGCGGCACGGCCGAACCCGTTTGCAAAAAAAAAAAAGGGGGGCAATCGTTGATTCCGCCACACACCAAAGGCTGTTTTCATGCCCAGCGCTAGTCCAAAGTGCAGCGCATAGGTAGTTTGCTTTCTTTTGGTATTTTCGTCGAGAAGCGGTTAGGAACGGGCATTTGCGCCCTTAGTCAACCACCTTCCAATCCGATCGTTCGTGTCCATCTGAGAAGCGTTTAGTTTGGCGACAGAGGCTCTACGCGCTTTGCTTTCTAACCAGATGTACGTATAAAATTATATACAGTAGTTGAGTATTACTGGAAATCAGAATATGCCAAGGTATCTTATCGGACTGTATCAGCATTTGCGGCCCTAACGTGTTGTTTTGCTAGGGCGGCGTGGGTGCAGAAAATCAAAGTGGCGTCTGAGCTTTTCATCGAGACGGAGAAGAAGAAACGGGAGAAGGCATATCAAGGTCAGTGCAAACATTAATTTCACATACTTGCCTTCATTTTGTCCTTTCGTGTCCCTTTCACATATCCATGTTGTCGTTTTGTGACTCTGGGCTTCGTAGCGCGTTCTCTGAAGGCAAGTGGCATCGGAAGGCTCCTGGTGACCATCTCTGAGGCCCAAGAGCTCAAAGCTTGCAAGCCCAACGGTAACAATAATACAGTCACTAAAGTGAGTTGATGTTGTCACTCGCATCTGATCGCTCGCTTCCCTACAGGCAAGAGCAACCCTTACTGCGAGCTGACCATGGGGGCCCAGTGCTACACGTCACGACCCATAAGCAACACACTGAACCCCAAGTGGAACTTCAACTGCCAGTTTTTCATCAAAGACCTCTACCAGGATGTCCTGTGCATCACCATCTTTGAGAAGGACCAGTTTTCGCCGGACGGTCAGTGGACACCAGAATTGAGTCTGTCAGTGCAAAGTTTCATTGGCTTTAATGTTTTCCTTGTCACCACTGGTTGTTTACTACTTTTCAAGATGCTTTGTGGACACTTTATTCGGGATAACCTATACTCACGATATTGCAGCAGCCACAAGAAATGGCAAACTCACAATGTAGGGCACCGTTGCTTGATTTTAGAGTTATTCCGATCACAGCCATCTTCTTTGTACATCCAAATTGCCGTAGCCAGTGAGTTTATAGCACAAACTGTAATTAACGTTTAGCGCACTCTGCTGGACAATAGGTAATAATGCCACCGTGTCAATTTTTTTTGCCATTCCATCTTTCACTAGACTTCCTGGGCCGTACTGAAGTTCCCGTGGCGACCATCAAGAAGGAAATGGAGAGCAAAGGTGCCGCTGGTCGTCGCCTGCTGCTCCACGAAGTCCCCACCGGAGAAGTCTGGGTCAAGCTGGACCTGCAGCTTTATGAGCCGCCACCCAAATGACTAATAACACTTCAAAGTCATATAATGTAATCTCACAAGCCACACATTCACAAGTGCCTTCACATACCAGCGACCTTGCCATGAGAATATAAATTGGCAGCACACTGTAAAACACAAGTATAAACGAAACCTGTGAACCCGTTTGTACCTATAGGTATAGGCTACACTATTCGGTACACCGCCATCCACAATTAACTCATTCACTCCCAAAGACGTATTTAGATGACTTTTCAGACGCCACACATTTAATCCCAGCTCCTCATTTTATATTGATTGTACTTGAAAAGGGTCTGAAAATATAAAATGAGGAGCTGGGATTAAATGTGTGGCGTCTGAAAAACCATCTAAATACATCTTTGGTAGTGAATGAGTTAAGACTTCCATCCATCCATCCATCATCCAAACTGATTATCCTCATGATGTTTGATTAAGACTTGACAGATAAAATCTTATCAATGTCAAACGGTAATAATTGATGTGCCTGTTGAAAGAATGCTTTTATTGGTACAGACATGTTGGGTAGAGTTAGCTCATGTACACATTTGCAGATAGCACAGAAAGACGTGTAAAAAGTCAACATGTTAAATGAATAAATTGGACATGCTGTACAGTTATGTCCATCGTACATATCAACAGTCCTCTTTGTTGGGGCTTCGTTATCGCCACCAGTGTGTGTGATTGGGTCAATAAAACAGACTTCATTGATATGAAGGTAAAAAAGCGCTACTCATCTGGAAAACCAGCAGCCGCTGTGATGGCAAGTCCCATCCAGAGCGAAGGACTCACGTACATGGAACGGTATGTCCTGGCTGTGCAACACATTACATATAAGTTATTAACGGTATGTTCATCTAATTTTATTTTTCACAGAGATTTTTGAGTTTTGCTTTCTTGGGCCACATAGTGATGTTTTTTCCCCAGAGGGCCATGAAAACTGAAATTTATATAGACATCACCTCACATTGAGAGGTACAGTAACCTCTCTGAAGACTGAAAGCGACATCTTGAGTAATGATTAATGCAAAGAGCTACCAGTTTGATACATACTTCTAAAAGAAGAGATATGCTCAAATGACCTTCAATAATGTTCTCTTTAATTAGTAATGCTATTTTTCTTTGTGAAGAGTAAGATACCGATCATGTGTATTAGTAGTACCTCGACCTCGTGTTGTCCATGGTGCTGTTGTCGGGTGACTGCTCAGTAAATAAGTCGATCGCAGGTGTCGCATAGTCACCATCTTGGTCTCGGCTTGGAGTAATCCACTTGTACTGACACCCTAAATGGACATATACATTCAAATAAAATATTTTCCGCAAGGTATTTATATAAAGTCACGTGATGTGGGACTGCTGAGTGCCAAAACGAGCCACCTGCTTCACAGCGAGTCTTCCTCATCTTGAACTTCTCATAGAATGATTCCTTCTCCTTCAGCTCGGCCAACCTCAGCTGTGTGGGAATGTTGTGAGCAGTGCACACATTTTAAACAAGTTGCACACCTCCGCCAAGGCTTAATCACTTGGGTGAACGTCAACAAATCAAGAAGCTTTCAGGAATAGACATTCTACATCCAAAACATGTTCAATGACAACCTGGTATGAAGAGCAGTGTGAAGATGTAAAAAGGGGGATTCAAAATCAAATTTAATTCACTTTCAAGATTTATCAATGAATCGTCTTTATCAGTTCCTGAAGAGCCACATCCTGCCTGCTTTAGATCCCTCCCTACTCCAAAGCACCTGATTCAAACTGAATACAAAATAGTTGTAAATCATTAAAGTACAGCGACAGAGCCTTACTTTTAATTTAAACTAATTAAAATGGTGCAATTCTTAAATTTTAGGTCTCTATTTTTATTGCGTAAAAATCAATTCATGCCATTTCTCTAAATTCTACTTTTTTCACTCATTTATTATCATTCAAGAAAAAAAAAAGAATGTGTTGCATACATCCAACACTTTGTGCAGGATTAAAATACATGCACTTAAAAATATATATGTATACTGTATATCCATATTATAAGGCAACAAGAAGAAGACAACATAAATAGCTGAACGTTCAAATTTAAAAATATATACTCAAAGCAGTTTGTTATGTGCATCACATGAAATTTTAGATGGAAAGCATCCTTGGGAAAAAAAATCCAGACTGATACATAAAACAAACAAAAGCATGTCGTGACTAAACAAATGCAACACAACTCACCTTACAATTGTGTGGTTTTTTGCTGTGGTGGAGATACGGATTGTATGCGTCCAGGTCACAAATATCCAAAAACACATAGCCCTGAAAGCAACAGGCAAAGTGAGCTCAAACACTTTTTTTCAAAATTTGCGCCGGCTAAACGTCAACAGACCTTTGCGTTTCCGTGATTGAGAAATTGTTGGTACAAGTTCTGGCGCATTTTGATCTCAGCTGGGTTGCAGACGGCCATGTGGTGGTCGAGCTTCTTTTGGAGCGTAGCCCAGAAGTCCTCGTGTAACCACTTACGCACCACCTCCCTTTTCATCATCTTGCCTTCATCCTGCGTCTTCAGGAAAGTCTCCAAGTCCTCCACAGTGACAAGTTAGACACATCTTGCTTGCTAGCTCCTCAGTACCTTGACTTCTGAATTCCATTTATGCCATCACCAAGTTTGTAACTCAGTTTACTTGGATGTCAAATCAAATTTACACAGTGAAATTAATTGAATTGCCATTTATCTGTTCCACCCGCATCCATCCGGTCATCCATCCATTTTTTTGATCCGCTTATCCTCACAAAGATTGCGGGCCCTGCTGGAGCCTATCCCAGACGAGATCGGGCAGTAGGGGGGCTACACCCTGAACTGGTTGCCAGCTAATCACATTCATTTCCAGTCACCAGTTTTTCTTTTGTGTTTTTAATAAAGATAAATAGTTCACAATTGAAATTTTATACAATGACACTATACTGTATTGTAATGTTATCACAAAATTTATTTTTATTTATACAATATAAACATAAGAAAAGAATGTTAAGAAACCCCCCCCCCCCCCAAACTACTTGAATTGCTTAAAAACTCATTTATTTGCTGTTTTGGCGCTTTCTAAAATTCAGAGGGCACCAGCCACAGTGGTATCTTCAGATACAACTAACCGACTTTTTATTTATTTATATTGTTTTTCGAGAGAGGACCCTTGGTTCAAACAATCTCTTGCAGGGGGGGGGGCACGTGAGGTTAACACAAATACAAGAGCAGTTGTGACCTTAATTTCAGTCGACAGCATAGTGTGATATTGTCCAACACATTAGTGGCTCTCTGAGATGAATGAAAATTGAGAATTCATCTGTTTAAATCGTCTTCCACAAATGCAATATTAATCGGACTACTGTGTGTAGACGAGTAGGTGCACATACCATGCATTCTTTCAAAAAGAAAAAATATATATGTGCAGTTCCATTTGAAATCTTACCTGTTCTATATCCAGTAAGGGTCGAATCAATTCTTTTGTCTCTTGAACTTCAGCCTCCATTTTCACCTGAAAGAGAAATGTAAGGCTCAAGCATCTCATCTCAGCGATGCAGTGTGGTGTTGTGCACTACCTGCAGTAGCCTGGTGGAGGTATAGGAGAGGGTGCCTCGCCGCAGCCTGTATCCACGCGCCGCCTCCGTGGCGTCATCCCGTTTATTCTTTTTAATGCACCAGCGAGAGTTCGTCTTTGTCACCGGCGCACTAAGTCTCAACTCAGGCCGCGGGCACTTGGACTCTGGAGCCTAAGCGCAATGTGAACACATTTACAATATTCAGTTCCTCAATCGAACCATCTCCAACTGTGCAAAGGAGAAAAACAACAAGAAAACATATGGGAGGGGGTTGAGGGGCTTGAGAAGGGATCAGATGACTAAGATAGCCAAGTGGACTACACTGACACACAATGCAGCGCTATAGTGTTAACTAGGACAAGTTGTCATCCTAAAAAATTTTTTAAAACGGAATTAATTCAGAAGATAATCATGCTAAAAACAATTCTAAAGCAACCACCAACGCAATAGTGCAATAAGACATTAGGTCAGTTTATGTAGCGCTTTAAACATGATTATACTACATTGGCACTGCACCCACAGTGTCAGTGACTTACCTCGCTGGCCAGAAGTCTGATATTGAACGGTATGTGATAGGTGAGGACACCATCATTACTCTTCTTTGGCCGCATGTCTAAAAAGAAAACACAGGGTGAACCAAAAGTAGCTTCCCACTAAAAACAGTTTCATCTTGCGAGCGCTTGATATGTCCCTATTCAATATTGCAATTTTAAACAAACCTTTCTGCTATTCTACTCGACATCACGTTATAGATGTATCAAGCATGGGTTAGGGGTACAAAATAGGGTTTCAAGCTAAGTTTAGGGTTTCTAAATAAGATCTACTAGTCAGGGATAAAGCTTTAAATTGGGGTTTGTGGTTAGTGTTTTTGGGGTAGTGTTTCAAAGTTAGGTTTCAAGACACAATAAGGGTTTCAAAGTAGGTTATAATCGTTTCAAGCCGGGTTAGGGTTTGCTGTTATGTTTCAAATCTTTTTTTTTTCTTTTTTTTAAGCCAGTGTTAGTCTCTGAAGCAAGTGCTAAGGTTTCAAGTCCAGACCTGAGTTTGTGTGATTTGAGCTCCTTCCTTCTCCATTCCATACCATCCCATTTACACTTACCTGCCCTTCCCTCTTGTTCTTTTTAAAATAAGAATATTTTTAATCTGTATACAGTACCTAATTTTTGTTCACACTGTATATTAGAATGACAAAGGTGTTATACTTTCATGAGTAAAAGCAAAGTGTCATTTTGGCGTTTAGTTTATAATGCCAGCTCCAAAATCATTACCAGCTTGTGCTGCTTCAAATGTCTCCGTTATTTCGCTTGAACTTCACATAAATCGTACAATGTGGATAAGAATACATTGCTTTATGTTTTAAATGATATAAAATTGTTCTACTGGTTCGCCTAATAAGCCGTAAAAAATGAAAATTCATCGTTACTAGCCTGCGAAGCCCGCCGTGACGACATTGTTCCCGCCACTTGCAAAGCCACATCTCCCATGATGCATTGCGATAGACCGCTTTCGAAACTTCAAGGCGTTTACAAGTCCAAACTGACAGTCCAACCAAAAAGCAACAGTTGAGGCTTCAGCACATTTTGAACTATCTGCCGAAACGCTTTTTCTTTCGGTCAGTTGTTCAATTTCTTCTGACGTCCTTCTTTGCTGGTGCAGGCGTTTTGAATGAGTGCGCACACGGCTCGTAGCCGTGACAACTGCCTGACGTCACACCTTTGCGACAGAGGCCGCTCAAGTCTTTAAACTAAACTTTAAAGCTAGAAACTACGTCCACTTACTCCCGTTCCATTTAAAAACTGATTTGTAAAAAAAATTTTATAGGTCACTATAGAAATGGACCATTTAGGCACCACATTAAAAAAAAAGCATTTATTTTGTAATTGGCCTAATGTTTTCAAGAAAAATATAATACTGTAAACCACATGTGATTTGATTCGTCCATCAAGTTCAGTAGACAACACTTTTTTCAAAGAAACATTTTATTTCTCCTATTTACTGTGCTTTGACGCTACCATGCTACACATGCGAGTACTCGGCTACGGTCAAAATTCTCATCTGTGGCCATGAAATAAGTATAATTAATGCACGATATAATATTCCTTTAATTTAATGCATGCACAAAATACATATTTGTGGCAGCAGTGGGTAGTAATCCGCTGCATTTACGTTTACTTGAGTAATTTCGGATAAAGTGGACTTGTCAGTCTAGCTTTTATGCAACATGTACTTTACTATTACTTGATAAATTATGCTCAGAAAAAAACGCTAATTTTACATTTTTATAGTGAGCTACATGCTGCTTTCTACTTGTATTTTTATTGGTAGGCACAGCATAGATTTTTCAATAAAAATTGCCCGCTAAAACGAGGAATGATCTTTTTTTTTTTCTCCAGATGTTAATATTCCAAGGAACATTGTGGATGTGGCATTATTCTTCCTCAGACAAGGTGATTGATAGGGCCAGAGAGGGTTACCTTTTTTTTTGTATTGTCAGGTTTATCCTGACACTAAACAATAGTGACAAAAAGTGTTTGATGTTCTTTAAAACTTAGGACTCTCCGTTTAATTCCTCAGCATTTTAGTTCAGCTGATCAGCATCCACATCGTGTAGTTTTAAAATAAACGGAAGATGCCTCAAGGATGGGGAAAATGACAAATTAGATGAACACCACAGGTTAATTTTTAAGGAGTTTTATTGATTTTAGAAGCTTTCCCTGAAAATTAAGG